>WEIS01040525.1:838-13239 GCA_013389965.1 Todus mexicanus
AAAAAAAAAAAAAAAAAAAAAAAAAAAAAGAAAAATCCAGCAGTCCCTCCCGCTTACCACAGCAAAACACAGTTAAAGTGAAGTACTTTTTGTAATCCATGAGCTAAACATAGACAAATAAGCAGCAAACGACATGACTTCCAGTTTTTAAAACTGAGGTGATTCCACTGGAATACTGAGCTTGGCAATGAAGCTTTCTCCTGTTGTATATCACAAGAATCATTATGGTTACGTATTTCTGAAATATTATAAGGAACTTTTGCAGACCATACAGTCATTTAATCAATACATAAAGTACCAACTTCTTCCAGTCTGAGAATGAAAATTGTGTGGTAAGATCACATTGTCAATAGTTCGTCCACGGGTTTGTACGAGTATTATCTGCAGAGACTGTCTAATGTGTTTAGCTTCTATGAAGGATTTGTTAACAGTAAATCAACATCGTCGTTATTTAATAATATGGCTGCATTCTATCCTGCTGGGTGGAAATAGTCAATTCTGACTTTCAAATATCTTAATTTCAGAGGTCATTTTATTGGATGGGCAGCATAAAATTAAAAAACGCCCAAATCAGAGCAAACATAAAAGTCTAACATGATTTCATTTGGCAAAAGAAATGCACGCTGACATTTCTTTTGTCATGCAAACACATACTGGTCACACAGGGGGAGAGTTGTGTTGTACCATGTTTACTGTATATACACAGATTTCTGTTACAGGCCTCAGAGGCAAAGCCACTCTATGGAAGGGTGGCCTCCTGAAATGTGGGTGAGAGCTTTCCTGTGGAGGGATCCCAGTGGTGCATGGACAATAGTGGCAAAAGGGCAGCAGGGATCAGCCAGTGTTTCAGGACAGAAGAAAAGCTATAACAAGGCTGAAGCATGTCCGTTCTCAGGCAGGCAACGCTGTCACTGCAGTCTGGCTGGGTCCTGACCTAAGTGACACTTCTGGAACTCGACATGCTTAAAGTGCTGTAATTTGTCCCATTAACATATCAGAGAAAGTGTTAAAACACCCCCAAATGCAAATAAGATGGTCCTGCAGCCAAAACACCCTACTTGTGTACTCAGATCAGTGTTGTATATACCAGGTATTTGGTTGTGCACGGAACTACTCTTCACCACCTCACAAGCAGAAAAAAGGGGCTGACAAAGTGAAGATCTTCTCTAGATACTGTGGGTGGCAGCAGGGGAGCTATTTCTTTTACCTGCCTCTTACCTCAGAAATAAAACAATTAGCGTGTCTCTAGCAAAACCTCTCTGGGAGTGGTCTAAACCTAGCTAGTGCTTCAATCACCACATCTAAGGAAAGGACTCTGTTTGCCACCTCCACCTGCCAAGAGAAGGTAGAGAGGACTCTACTGCTTCAGTAGTAGTGGAGCACGGATAGCTTGAGCATCAATGACGAGAGCTCAGCACTCAGTTCTGACTCCAGACAATCAGATGCAGCTTCTGCGTTTTCAGTCTCACCACGCTCCCAGGCTCAATGGCATTCCACAGCTTTGCTGGACAGGGCTCAGATGCTCAGCCCTTTGCAGGATCAAATCCATAGTGACTTAAAATTGAAATCAGGGTTACCAATAACTAAATGGAAAGAGTGCTGTTTCCCAGAACACAGCAGATCTTTCACAATGTACTGGGGTGCATGTTTTTCATCTCCACTGAGCTCCGAACAATGGGCAACTCTCTGCTTTTATTAAAAACTTTGAGGGATTATTATTTTAGTTAAGCCTTTAAGAATTCATACCTATCTGGAAAGGGCAGCTTGTGTAATGAACTTCCTGTTTTCATCATAGCTGGGTACTGCTTTTTGCCGTTGCCTGTTATTACCCAGTTAATACGAACTGCCTGGAGTTTATTTTTAGCTCACTTGAGCCTATTGTAAGGTCTGTTTAAGAACTTCAACTTTCCAACCAGAAAACATGATTACTGCATCTAACATTGAGTTTAGGCATATATTCTTAAGTCTATTTTAAATAGCCAAGACATAAGGTGAAAATGGGTAATGAATAGTGGTTGAATACAAGTAATCAGTTCAACTCAAAAATTACCTTTTCTTTTGAAATTATAATCTTAATTTCTGAAATAAGTATTTATTCAATAAATAAGTTATGCTTCATTCATTTAATTACCAATTAAACCAGGGCAGATGAATAAATTTTTGTCAAAATGAGCAGGGAAGTACTTCCATTTGAGGAAAAATATGTAATTATCTAAAAGTCTTAAGATCACAGAATCAAACACTTTGAAATCTTCTGTGTCAGACACAATTTGTTTCACAAATGTGTCAAATCACACTTAGCACAAGTGCGAAGTACTTAGGACTGAAATGACACTGAATGTAAACTCTGGAAATGACACTTTTTACAACAGCCTTTTAACCTCTTACAGAAAATAAAATAAAAATAATAAGAATAAAATCACTTGGAATCACCGGATAATTTAAGTTACAGTGGATTTCAAGAGGTCACCTAGTTCAACATCCTGTTTAAAGCAGGATGAGCCTTGTTTCACTCAGGTCTTCGGTCAATCTGGCTTCAGAACCTTCCAAGGATGGAGAGTGCACAACCTCCTCTGGATAACCTGTTCCAGTGTCTGAGTCTCCTCACAGTGAAAGGGTTTCTCCTCACACTCAGCATGAACCTCTTTTGTTTCAACTTCTGCTTGATGCCTACTGTTCTCCCACACCATGCACTGGGAAGTGCCAGGCTCCATCTTCTTGGTGATGCTGTCACAGGTAGGGGAATGCTGCTATTAGGGGTCCCCAACACCATCTCCTCCTGAGGCTCAACAAGCCCTGCTTCCTCAGCCTCCCTCCACCACACAAGTGCTCCAGCCCCATGACTGGACCTCCACCGCACTCATGCCAGTTTACCACTATTTTTCTTGTTTTCAAGAGCCCAGAACTGAACACAGTATCCAAATGTGGTCTAACAGTTGCTGAGTAAATGGCAATACCCACTTCCCTCCATCTACTGACTGCAGCCCTGTTGCTACAGCCCAGGGGTGCTGTTGGGCTCTCTTGCTGCCAGGACACATTGCTGGATCCTGCTCAACCTGATGTCTCTTCCACAGAGCTGTTCGCTCTGTCCCCAGTCTGTGTTTCTCCATGGGGTCCGTCCTTCCCAGGCACAAGATTTGGCATTCATCCTTGATGAATTTCTATTAACTTCATTACGACGGATATATCCGTGAATGATTCTTAAACAGGAGCTTAATATTTTCCTCCTTTTTGTCTTGCTCTACTATTGCAGATACATTTTACCACAATTTAGCTTAAAGAGGTGGGTTACATAACTCAGGACACATTTAAAATCTGGTTAGATTAAAAAAAAGAGATAAAGCAGTCTGTCCTGTTTTTCATGCAGAATTTCTTCTTCACTCTCTTCCACTTGCCATATATATTTTTACATTTGCTGCTGTAGCTACTCTGGCTCTGACAGACCCATAAGAATTTACAGAAGCCATATACTAAAAAAGTCAGCTTTTTGACTCTTGAGCTAATCTGATAAACCGTGAGTCATAGCACTTTCTATGTGTATACATTTTCAAAAATTTCAATATTAAACCACAACTCCTTAAATTATTTACTTTAAGCCAATTTGATATTAATAGTAATAAGCTCTCTGCAGGAAAAATGAACACTAGTTGGAAGTAGGCATGCTGGGAAGGATTTATAGGTAAGTGAGGGATGCAAGTTTAATAAGTTAATTAATAGTAGCTTCATTAAGTTTCAATTAATTGCATATATCAGGGAATCTTAAGGAATTTTTTGTAGTTGTTGCAAAAATAATTTATTTCTTGCCAACTGTTGCCTGTGAAATTTCACAGAGAATATTGCAGTGTTCAAAAAATAAAAGATGCTATAAGTTACAAAACCGAACACAGAGTATGAGCCCAAGAAGGACACGTTTCTCTGTCTTCCAAGGGGACTGCATGCAATCCCAAGGGGCCACATCAATACTTCATTAAAACTTTTGAAAAGGAAATGCAAAATCTTCAGGATTGAAGTTTCAAAGCTAGCTATTACAGGCTGTTGAACAAAGGGAACTTATTTTCTTTTTTAAAGCTTTGATTATTTTTTTTTTCTAGATGTCACTGGGTTCGAGGTTTTTTTAACTGTTTATTGCCTTTTACTTAAAAAAATCACCCTGACGATTAAAATAAATAAATAAATAAATAATTTAGAATCTTTCTCATTACAAACCTTTCAAGGCAATTTTGAGTGAGTACTACTTCTGCTCGGTTTGCCATTTGAGTATCTGTTCAATATTAGGTCTGCTTCCCTTCTCTCCTTCTCTTTACCTCTCCCTTGAAAACAATCTAACACCAAAGACCTCATTGTCAGGAATTAAGTAGCAGATATTTGGTTGAGTTACAATATTCATAGTCCTCACATATCATAAAATACATTTGTGGTGGGTTGAACTTGGCCAGCTGCCAGACACTCACCCAGCTGCTCTCTGAGTGCCATTCCTCAGCAGGACAGGGGGAGAAAATAAGACGATAAAGCTCATGGGTTGAGATAAGGACAGGGGGATCACTGATCAGTTACTGTCACAGGAGAATCAGACTCAACTTGGGGAAAATTGATTTAATTTGTTGCTAATTAAGAACAGAATTGGATGTTGATAAATAAACACAAAAGTAAACATACCTTCTTCTCAGCTCTCCCTTTTTACCCAGGCTCACTTTCACTCCTTCATCCCCAATTCCTCTATCTCCTCCTCTCCCAGTGGTGCAGGTGATGGGGAGTGGGGGCTGTGATCAGTCCATCACAGCCCCTCTCTGCTGCTCCTTCAACTTCATGCTGTTCCCTGCTCCAGCCTTAGTCCTCTTTACGGGCTGCAGTCCTTCATGAACCATTGCAGCCTGGGCCCTTTGCCTGGGCTGCAGTTCCTTCAGGATAAGCCTGTTGCAGCATGGGGACCTCCCCGTGCCGCAGTGTGGATATCTGCTCCACCATGGTTCTCCATAGGCTGCAGCAGTCAAACTGCATCACCAGGGTCTTCTCCAAGAATTACAGAGGAGTCTGCTCAGGTGCCTAGAGCACCTCCTCCCCTCCTAGTGCTCCACCTTCGGGGCTTGCAGAGCTGTTTCTCACCATTTTTTTCCTCACCCCTTGCTGCCAGGCAGCATTTTGCCCTTTCTTACACATGCTTTTCCTGAGGCACCACCACCCTGGCTGCGGGGCTCAGCTGTGCCCTGCGATGGGGTCATTAGAGCCAGCTGGGACTGGCTGTGTCTGGCACAGGGCTGCTCCTAACAAAGGTCCCTGCAGCACCTCTGCCAGCACATGGGCACCTGTACCCAACACAGCACTGCTCAGACTGAACGGAACTCTTCAGTCACCACACACCCTACATTGTCTAGGGTGGCTGATCCATCCTTGATCGTTCAACATCACAGGGACATCGAGAGGGGTCTCTTTTCCGACTTTAGACTAGCCTAACCCACCTCTAGGTGGAAATGTAGAACCACAAATACGCTACTGGTTTTGACATGCCTGTCCTCACCTATTACAACCAGAAACATTAGACACTCTGTAGTTCTTCTACTGTCTCAGGTCCAAATATTGATTCCCACACACCAGCAGACGCTTAGTCACCCACAGAAGCAGTCTCCTGGGATTATTTTCCTGCAAGGACAAATTAGGCACATGGAAATTATACGGTTGAAGCTAGAATTTGTCGATCATGACGGTGCTAGCAAGTCTTTTTTTAAAAAGTCCTGGCATGGAATATTTAATGTCACGAAATAATATGAACTGTAAATTCCTCACTCACTGCTCATATTTTAACCATGAATATTAATATTTAGGCCTGGATTGGTCTCACTTACATCAGTGTAAATCCAGAGAATATATATTGGCATTATTAGTGCAACTTCAGATTTGCAAAAGTATACTTAGTATAATAGTTTTGTACAGTAACCACGATACTGATTTCATGTCCTTTAAGCTCTAGCACAGAGGTCCATTCAAATTCTTACGGAGTAAAACATTTAAGAAAATCCCACTGAAATAAAATACTTGAAAAATACAAAGAAAACTTTAACTGTGAGCAACTGACATAAGAAAGGGTGAATTTTGCATTGTCAGCACTCTGTCTGCTGCAATTAATGAAATTAAAGTAAGGAGTGAGGAAACATTTTAACTTAACCTTCTAAAGCAGTTTATCTCAGTGAGATCATTTAGGGCACAGAACAACCTGCCATGAGAGGTCGTATCACTGAAGCGCTCTCTTTATGGGATGGGGAGACAAGAAACTAAGGAGAACTGTGGAGGCCTACACAAGTTCTCCTTTAGCAGTACAGAGGGAATCCCAGGTCATTAAAAACTAATTTTCCTTTGATTTTCTGATGTGCAATCTGTTATGCCCAAATACGACACCATGTTTTATTAGCCAAAGCAAATACATCCCACACTGGAATCAAATACAATAACTGAACAGCTTTAGATGTTCAGTAAATTGACAACTATGCACCACAATTCTGGTACGTCAAACCCCAAACTCCATAAAATTGCAATATTTATCTCCAAAACCGTAACTGTCTAAACATTTACATCAAGTTTCTTCCATAAAACACACATTGGAAGTTTAGAAATGTTGACTGAATCATTTCCTGTGACTCAGTGATTTGCTATTGCATCTGTGCAGAACACCAGGAGAGCTGTTTTTAGCCTGACAATTTTACAATTCAATGGAATGTTAATGGCCTCTTAAATTTCATATAAAACAGCTTCTTATCATGTTCTTAATCTCTTATCAGATATTATCTAGAATAAAAAAAAAAATCAAGTCCAGATTATAACCACGGAGAGAAAAAGCAAGAAAATTCTCCCATGCAACTGATCTCAGATTAAAGATTAGCAAAACTGTGCCAGCTATTTCCTGTGGTTGATCAGATATCTAGAGAATCATTACTCTACATCCCCCATTGTATGTTACCCAGCATACATGACGAGAAGGGGTGTGTGCTGCTGAAGTTAAAAGTTGTAAAGCTACTCCTAGTATCAGCCAAAAGCAGTTTATCATGCCCTGGAGTCACTCTTGGAGCAGTTCATAGATGTATAGGGTGCTGCAGCCATCTCCTCAATGTGACCGCCTTGTGCTGAAACCTAAAGTTGGTTTGAAATGGGGCAAATCCCACACCAGTCCCTAAATCTCCTGGGATATTTTTTCCGTGGCTTTACAGAATGGATCTTCTAATTTTTAACGGGTTTCACATCCCCTACTGACATATGCAATAATCATAGAAACAGAAAAGTCAGTGCATGTCTGTATAAAAATTACGAAAAGAGTGAAACTGAATACCCACACTGTGCTGGCATACAGACAGAGAAAACAAGCTGGAAAGAGAGAAAGAAAGAGCCAGAGATCCTTTTCCTCACTCTCCCTTTCCAACTCTCCCACTTACTTGCTGCGTAAGTTTAAAAGAAGTTTCAAAAGCAGGTTAAAAAATACCATCCACTTGATTTCTTTCCATTTACACTTCTCTGTTAACACCTTTATAAAGATACTCAGCTTTTAGAATGCATTGTTTGTTTTAGAAGCTCTTAACTGTGAGCTTGCTTAAAGCAGATAGGATAGAGCAAACTGCAGGGCTTTTTGTTAAGCCTGCATTTCGGTGCAAATATCTTTGAAGCACAGCCCACCGAGAAGAACAGCTTTTCACAGGAAACAGAAGAAACTACTGGGCGCTGGAGACAAATGGGATTTTCCCCAGGCAAGAAAGATGTAATAAACATCTCAATACAAAATTAGTTAAGAAATACGAAAGGTTGCATGTTGCTTTACAAAGACAAAGGAAGAAAATGTCTGTGCTGAAGGATCTACAAATTCCTCTAGAGCAGACTTTGGATAGAAATAATAATAATAAAAAAATAAAAATTAAATGAATGCTCTGATATATGCCTGCGAACCAGACAGTAAGACAAGAATGTGTAAGAAATGGCAGAAATGTGGATCCTGTTCATTCCCTGTCACACTACACTGGTATAAAAGCAGTGTAACTGCTGTAACACATCACATTCCCAATCCCTCCTGTAACTCATTTTCCACGAGCACCTCATGACAGCATTTCCCATTCGTCCTCTCCATTTACTGTGCTGTGTGATCCCATCTTTGTCCCCCCATTCCCTGGTACCAAGGCCTTCAGTTCTGCAGGCCACACCTTCACTGCTCCGAAGTCACAGTGTTGTAGCCCCATCCCTAGGTCTGTCTACCCCCAGTCCCTTCTCACTGCCAGCTCTTTCAGCGGCCACTTAAACTTTTCATTTATTGGTAATTACAAGTAACAACAATTTAAAGGTCCAGATGGGACCCAGAGCCTCGTACCATCCAAAGAACAAGTGTAGTTATGAGTCGGCACGTAGGGAGAAGGAACCCTGAAATAGCTGTATCAGAGTTGTACGCAAAAGGGTACCAAGGATCCGTGGTGTAGGTGCACGGTCACAGGTCTGAGCTGAGTGCAATGAGATGTGGTTCTGAAAGGTAATTTTTTTTCTGAAAGGTGTTGGGTTTGGGTTTTTTTCAAGTGCTGTTTTATTACTCAGTACCAGAATAGAAAGATCCACTCCCCGACAGATGTTCTGATGTCTAAATGTAGGATCCCCACAGTGCTAATAGTTGTACCACTGAAAGGGGGTCTAGGTGTTGTATTTTGTTATCATTTCAGGAATACGGTTTTTAAAACAACAGAGTACATAGGAAGTATAATGATCCAAAATTTAAAACATAGGTTTTCCCCAAGGTTCTATTAGAGAAAGATCATCAGGAGTGAAGAGAAGCTCCTTTCAGTGAAAAGGACACATGTTTGTTCTGGTCAACAGAGTGTTGAAGTTATCAGTCATTCAAGGCAATTTGTTCACTGAGAAAAAGAAATCAGCCTTACAAAACTTTATACTACTTTGCTTTTCCTAGTGGGCTCTGAGCCACATTAAATTCTCTCTAGCCTTAATTAATTTGTCTAAATTTGGGAGAATGCTCCTATATTTAGCTGTTTGTGTATAATCCTCATGGGACTGAGGCTAAAATTGTTGTTTGATATTTGGCCTGCCTTCCCCTATTAGTCACTACTTCTAAAGACCATTGTATTTATGGCCTGTCTCTTTTTGCTCTCATCTGAATGTTCACAGGAACAACTGCACGCAGTGAAGTTTACCTCACATTGAAAATCTGAGTTCCATATGGCTGATAGTTGGCATTTTATTGCTGTTTGACTTCTTCTAGCTGAAGATTTTATTAGCGATTAAATGATTCATGTGAAAAAAAAAATTACAGAAGACACGGAAGATTAAACAAGAGAAGACCATCATCTAGGTCATGAAATTCAGCAAAGTTCAGAAAAATTCAGGCATGTGGAGAGCTAAAAATGCAGATTACCTCCCAGTTATTTATATGAGCAAAAAAAAGGGGGAAAAAAGCATTTACAAAAAATTTGTAAGAAACACCCTTAAATTTTAATTGGAAGAATTGTTTTAAGTGGCATAAAGCCATAGCATAAGTTTGATGGGTAGATAAACCCACTAAATGGTCTTCTGCAGCTGAAAGCATGAAGCCCGTCTTCCCCTTTCTTCTTCTGCTTATCTGTCTGTGCTTCAGATCCAACCTTCCTCCTCCTTTCCTCAAAGCAACCTAATCCACTGTAACGGTTGTAGCATAAATCTCTTCTATGACCTGATTTGATTGACTGAAATTTCAGAAAACCACCCACAACATAAATGGCATAAATGGCCTGCCACAGAAGCGAATTAAATCAGTTTCTGGAGGGATACAAGTATTAGAGAAAACACAAAGTGCATGATGGAAAAAGAAAGGGAGAGAAGGATAGACAATCTCATAGGTTTGGTAGTGGTGAGCTGGTAGACCTGCTTATGTCTTTAGTCCCTGAAGGGCAGTTGGACTAGACCTTCAGAGGTCCCTTCCAACCCAAATGATTCTATGATCCGATTCTATGATTCTATGATTTTGTTTCATTTGACCAGCCACTAAAAAGATGCTGCTTGACAGAATGTCTGTGTCTTTGTCCCATACATTCCACAACTTCTGTACCCACAATTGGTTTCAGTGATGCAGTTGCTATCCTGGAATTTCATCAAAAGTAGCTTATTTATTCAGGAATCAGACTTTCTTCTATGTCTTCAGAGCACTCTATTCTGCTCTTCTAAGTGCTTCAGCTTTTACAACCCATGTTTCCATAATTCAGTGGAGTTGATTTTGACAAGGATGGAAAACCTTCTCTCTGGGGTTCAGAAGCTTTTTTTCTGGCTTTAGAGTAGCAAGAACCACCTACACTCAGACAGTCCCAAAACATTACCCTCCAAAGCAGCCTTTGCTCAATATTCGCCCTGGTTTCACAGTAGAGCAGATACACAAAATTCTACAGCTCCCTCTCGGCTCAGAAAGGGTTCTACACTCAGCTCCATGTTTGCAAAAGAGATCTGGAAAAAATGTTCTTTGTCTGAATGTTATTGTTCCTTGGGGGTGGCAGAGCATGCCCCTTCTGCAAGAGAGAATAGACTCCAAGGCCCCCCATGGCACACAGCAGCTCCCAGGGAATCTGTGATAGGCCAATACCCCCCATATGCCTCTAAACCATCCACGATCCCCGACAGCCACCATGTCAAATGACAATAGTGCAGAATCCCCAAAAGAGTTTCAGCCTTCTGACAATGAATTGAGAACTTTATTACAATAAGTAGACCAGAATTCCCCTTAAGAAGGCACTCCCAAAGTATGGTCCACCAGGCAGGCTGAACATTCGTAAGGCTGGCCCGCAGAAGTCTATTAAAACACTGTTTTCAACAGTGTCTCTTTTAAAGGTTTGACAAAACAGCTCAGCGGCACTACAAGAGGAAGAATGAGGCAAACAGATATCCATCAGTCAGAAACTTTTGGAAGCACTACCTTAAACTGCTTTTACCCCCATCCTCCTACTCCTGCCAGAGTTTTTCTGCCCCCTTCTGCCAGGTATCCCTTTACAGATTTAAAGCTACAGCACACATGCACCTTTACCAGGATTTGCCTTCTCCGTCAAGGCTCTGGCTCTTCTGAAGAGCAGCAGGCTCCAGTGCTGCACCAATGCTCAGCTTGATGACCACCCTGCCAACACGGACGTCCCTGCCTAGAGAAAACTTCTGCCTTTTCAGGTCTTTTGGGTATCAAAAGCCATAGAGGTGAACCTCCTTCAAGAGACCTTTTGATAGGGTTCCAGCATGACTAACTTTAACCTTCACAGAACACCACAGCTCAGTAAAGTTTACATACTTCAGTCAACAGCAGGCACATATGGTCTCTGTCTAGCGATAGCGATGTCAGCAGGTATTGCCCAACATTTTCCCCACTTAGTTTTATTGCATCTAGATTGCCTGATTTCATTTTGCATAAGATTTCTGTGGTTAAGGAAGAGAATGACGGATTTTTGACACCTACAAGTCTCTTGTCATTTACAGGAGGCCACTTGAAATGAAAGTGGTGGTGTTCCCTGGTGCTGACTGTGCAGCACGCCTGACTAGAAGGTTGTCCTTTAACCCAGAGGAGCTCTCACTGGCTAATGTTGCTACAGATGTCTGGCGTGCTCTCTTACAAGTCTGCCCCCTCATGAAGGGAATGACCAGGATGTTGTGTACTTGAAATCATGCTGTAGCTTCCACAGTGTCTGGAGCATTGCAGATCTAAGAATCTGCTCTTAATTGAGGATAGTCCTTCCAAGTACCAAACGAGAAAAGAAGACTTTTTAAGATCCATTCATTAGGGGTTTAAGATGGAAGAAGTACTTCTACAAATTTAGATCAGCCAGTAGTTGCAGCACAAGTCACAGAAAAATAGTGCCCCACAGCAGCTAGCACTCAAACTTGAGGGTACATCTCAGAGGTGGTGTTATTCTAAACTCTGCTCCCAGCCTACCCTTCACTGAAGGACAAATCCAAAAACTATTCCCATAAAGGTTGCATTACTTCCTACCATGTCCTGCTGTCTATTCTACCCATTTCTTGTACTGCAACCAATATGGGACTCTTTACATATTTGATTCATTCAAATGCTGCATGAGGCGGCTGACAGGTTGTGTCGGATCTTTCATGTTCATTTGGGGCATTTTTTGAGATATTTTTGTGAAGTTTTTTACATTTTTTTATCCAACAGCTAGTATGCAATTTGGATGCACATTTGATCCCTGTCTCACGTTTTTTTCAATTCTACAATACATATCATTAACACGTTTTGAAAACCTAACTTTGTAGAACTCTCTCCTGGATGCGCAGCTGGACAACTTATCACCTTCTAATGTCTCCTTGGTAAATAAAACACTTAAACTGACCTTAAATGCATCTCCAGGTATCTCCTGTTTAGAACACAGTTGCTCCTGGGGTTGGTATTAGAATTCGTTTTGCTACTTCTC
>WEIS01040533.1:3679-20777 GCA_013389965.1 Todus mexicanus
CCAGGTAGACGTGGCGGCAGCAGACAAGCATCAGCCTTGCTGTTTCTCTCTCTTGAGTCTAGAGCTCTATCCAACACAACCACTCCCAGAAGAAGGGCTTCATCAAGGCGCCGTGGGAGGAGGGTGAGGCAGGGAGAGGCAGGTTTTGGCAGCTCAATGCCCAGGGCGCCGAGCAGCTCCAGAGCAGAGCCTTCAAACAAAGGAGGGTGCCTCCAGTACGGATCCAGCCACTCTTCTACCAAAGAAGAGCAGCAATAGGCACCATGTGTGGCCAGCCCAGCTGCTGCCACTTGCAGCAACACTGACATGATCAGTGTCAACGTGGAGTTGCAGCAGCTGCTGAAAGACTTGGAAGAAGTCAGCAGCAACAAGCACTGGAAAGCAGTGGGGTACAGGGCCAGACAGCAGCGCAGGCAGCCCCTGCCCAAGCAAACAGCCAAGGTGTCTTGGCTTTCCAGCTCAGCCTTGTTGAGCCAGGAAAATCAGGCTGGGCTGGGGTCACTGAAAAGTGTCTCTGCCTAGGAAGACATCTTGAACACCAATCTGAGTGGAGCCTTCTCCACTTTGGGGTTCCTGGAGCTCCCGCCCCAGTCAGTCCTGCAACACAAGATCTGGACTTGACAGTGCCAGGGCACCCAGGGGCCTTCCCCAGGGCAAGAGAAGGAGCAGGAGCAGGTCCAGGTCCTCACAGAGTCCAGCCAGAAGAAGCTGGACTTGGATGAAACCTTACTGGTCATCTCTTGCTTGCAGTGTCCCTGGCAGGAGGAGACAAACACTCACCTCTGCAACTCTGTCAGCATCGAGCCTGTGTTTGACCTCACCACCACCTCCCTGCCAGGGGATGAGAGTGAGCAGAGGCGCTCGCAAGAGACGTTGGGAGGATGCTCCCCCCATGCTGCTCTGACTGAAAGCAGACAAGACCTTTTTTTTCCTTTCTTTCTTTGGTTTTGTGTTTCTGTGGCTGCTGCTCCTTTTTGTGTGCTTCCTTTTTTGTGTGTTTTCTTTTCTGCGTTCCCTTTCCCTTCTTTTTTTTTCAACTTTCCCCTCTTCCATTTATTTTATCTTTTTTAAAATGTTTGTTTGTACTTGAGTACTGCAGAGGCTCAGGGCAATTTCCTCAGTCCTCCCCTCAGTCTCTCCATTTCTCTCGCTCTTGCCTTTTTCTCTTTAGGGTAGTTGGGAGCTGGAGTGGGAGAATAAGCCAGCAAGGAAATACAAGTCCCAAGAGGGTTTTATACAATATGTTACATGTTACACTTTCAGAAAGTTTATTTCTTCAGATATTTGTCAATAATCTGTTCAATGTTCTGTATTTACAGAGCTTGTCTCTCTAGATATTTTTATATCATCTGCTAATTGTTATATATTTGAACAGTTAACAGATTATATAAACAACTACTTAAAAATCTAAAGAAACAGACTTTGTAAATATAGAACATTTAACAGATACTACAAAAATCTTAAGAAACAATTTTTTTCAATAGATCACTGTCTACATTTAGGGGTTTCAGGGCCAAACCCCACAGACAGATTTAATTTTGCCCCTCTCTCCTCCTCCCTCTCCCCCCTCTCAGGGAAAAGATAGGCAGAAGGAGCAGCAAGTAAACAGAAGAGGCTTGCGTGGAATTGGAAGTTAAGAATGTAATTTTAACAGATAACAAAAGGTATTAAGAGAAAAAGGGATATACAGAAAGGTTTAGGGAAGGGATATATATATAGAGAGGTATATATATAACCCCCTATCTTGGATCGCGATGGATTTTCCCCACAACATGTGGATGCAGGCACTGCTACCCCTGGGATAAGCAGCAACCAGCACGACGCACAAGCAGGAGGGGAAAAAAGATGACCCAGTTTCCTGTCTGCCTTAATATAGGGGAAGGCAGGAAAACGAAGGGAATACATGACCCTCTGACACCACAGAGTCCTACCTAGACTCACCACCCGTTCCCTTTTTAACCCTTAAACCACAACAATCACATTTATCAGATTATTTAAAAAATTCTAAAGAAACAGTTTTTGGTTATCTCCCAACTACCCTAGGCAGGAAAAGGGAATAGAGAGACAAATAGAGAGACCAAGGGAAGGGATGAGCATCATAGAATGCCAGGTTGGAAGGGACCTCATGGATCATTTAGTCCAAACTTTCAAGGTCAAGAAATAGAGTCTAAATGAGGCAGCCCAGCACCCTGTCAAGCTGAATCTTAAAACTGTCTAGCATAGGGGAATCCACCTCTTCCCTTGGGAGATTATTCCAATGGCTGATCCTTCTCGTGGTGAAAAATTGTCTTCTGGAGTTCAGTCGGAATCTCCCTAGAAGTAACTTCTACCCATTACCCCTTGGCTTTTCCATGTGACTCCTTATAAGAAGGGAGTCTCCATCTTCTTGGTAGCCACCCTTTCTGTACTGGGACATGGTCATAAGGTCTGCCCTAAGCCTTCTCTTCTCAAGGCTGAACAAAACCAGTCCTCACAGCCTTTTCTTATAGGGCAGGTCTTCCAGGTCTCTGACCATCCTTGTGGCCCTTCTCTGTACCTTTTTTTTGCTTTTCTCAATCACGTGCTTCAATTCACTTGTGCCTGTCCCCAGAAAGATTTGCTCTATAACTTTCCCAGGGACTGATGTGAGGCTAATAGGTCCTCCTTGGAACTCTTCTTGTAGATACAGGTGACATTAGCTTTCTTCCAGTCTTCAGGCATGTCTCCCCATCTCCATGGGCATGCAGGCCCATTGATTTGTATGGGTCAAGCTCCTATACTGCTAGACACACCAACTCTTCTTTCACTGACAGTGGGTCTGTGTCTGCATCAATCTGGATATTTGTTCCCATGGCATGGGACCCAACAGCCCTGGTAAAAACAGAGGTGAAGAAGGTGTTGAGGACCTCTGCCTTTTCATCATTGTTGGTGACTAGTTCACCTCTCCCGTTGAATAGTGGGCCAATATTCTCCTATTTCTGCTTATTGTGAAGGTATCTGAAGAAGCCTTTCTTGAAGTTTCTGCCATCTCTGGACAATTTCAGTTCATGCTGAGCTTTTGCTTTCCTAACTGCACCCCCTGGCAATGCCCTTGTAATTTTCAACAGGTCATATTCTACTTTTCCATCTCTGGGCTGGTTATTCCTAAAACATAGTAACTTTCTGACTGGGCACTGAACTCCATTTCCTCCTGTTTGTTTCCAGACTGCGTATGTTTGTATCCATACACTTTAGGTGGTGGGGTCTTCTGATTCTCATTTAGGGAGACAGCTGAGGCACATTTTTTATTCCTCTGGTTGGCCTCATTTCTTCCCCAATTGGTTGCAATGCTGATGGTGGCATGAGCATTGTCATTTTGGATCCCTCCCCCTGAGGAAATTGCACTGAGCCTCCCCAGTCCAAAACTAACCCCTCACCCAAAACATCTTGTCCCCTATCACTCTGAGCAGCATGGGAGGAGCATCCTCCTAATGTCTCTGGCCTTTACAGGAGGGCCCCCAGCCTCCTCCACTCCCTCCCATCCACTGGCAGGGAGGTAGTGTTGACGTCAAATACCTGCTTGATGTTGACACAGTCGCAGAGGTTCTCATTTGTCTCCTCTTGCTGGGGATGCTGCAGGCAAGAGGTGACCAGGAAAGTTTTGTTGGAGTCCAGCTGGTTCTGGCTGGACTCTGTGAGGAATTGGATCTGCTCCTGCGGCTCCTGGTGTTGGGGAAAGCCAATGTGGTGCCTCTGCACTGTCAAGTCCAGGTCTTGTGTTGCGGGGCTGACTGGAGGCAGGAGCTCCAGGCCCCCAAAAGTGGAGAAATCTCCACTCAGATTGGTGTGACTACACCAGAGATGTATGGCAGCCTGCCGAGCCTCAGCCTGTTTTGTGGCCTCTCTACTGACGCTGAGGAATTGCAGAGCTATGGGTGCAATGTAACCTTCTTCATGGAAAGTTACTTTCAAATTTACCAAAAATAAAGAAAGAAAATCCCCTATTGGGTCCTTGTTTGCGTCCTTCTCCACCCGGCTCTGTCTGAGCCTCTGCCCCATTGGCCGGGGCCATCTCACCAGCCCAGGTGTGGTAGGTGGGTGTTCTTCCCACCTCGGCAGCGGCGGCATAGCAACTCACTGTGGGGAAACTGAGGCACACACCCCTCCCCCAGCACCTGTGTGGCACAAGGTGGCAGTGCTGCCAGCAGGAGCCTGAGCACAGCTGAAGCGCAACTAGAGCAGTGCCCACAGCGTGGGCTCCGAGCGGGAGGAGCTGAAGGCTGTCAAGCAGTGAGAAAACCATGAAGCTGTCAGGGGTGGCAGGTTCAGCTGTGGGGGGAAGGTGTGTTTCTTGCTCTTTTCTTTCTTTGCATTTTTCTCCCTCCCATTCCATTCGTCCCCCCCGCAGCAAGCAGGACTGAGCTCTCCCTTCGTCTGGGCACAGAAGGTGGCAGGGCCTGGGTGCTGCCCCTGGGCACCAAGCATCTGAGCAAGCTGCCACTGCTCTGAGCCTGATTTTGGCGGGGGTGGGGTGAAAGCCTGTTTGGTGGGAGCGAGGTCACTGCTGGCCAAGTCTCTGGTCCTCCTTGGTGTGTGGTTTTGTTGACACTAGCTCTCGTGCAGAGATAGGATGGGTTATAGGGGTGTTATCTGGGCTGCAGGGTTGCTTTCTGCACAGCCTGAGAGACAAGTGACAGCACAAGATGCGTCCTTGGGAGCCAAGTAGCAGAGGAGGCATCAGGGACACCCAGCAGCTGGGCCCAGTGCATGGCTGCCAAGTACAGGGACAATGCCCTGGGCCTCCTGGGCACCAGAACTGTCTCAGGGCCAGCACCTCAAAAGCTCCATTAGACTAATTCAAGAAAACTTCAGAGCTATCTGAAGCTTAAGAGAACTTTACGGATAACTTTAAATGCTTTAAAATATCAGAACATTGTCTCATAAAATCTTAAGTCATTTGTTCACAGCAGCACACTGTGGACTAATCCATTTAGTCCATTTTTACTGTCATGTTTACAATATCTGAAAACTGTTTTCTCCTGCAGCAGAAGTCCAGCAGTATCTGTTACTGGGAAGGAACCCGTAGAGTGTCTGAGGATCATTTCTGCCTTCCATCACATCACATCACAGCAAACCTCGTTACATAAATGGACTTTTTCTGCCACCTAGTAACAGTGAGTAGAAATATCTTCTCAACAATTTGTTCATTAGAGTAACTAAATGCACAAAAATGTCTGTGCAGTGCTCACTTCCAGTGCTTACACAGGGCACAGCGTGAAATAGAATCCCGGTGGCTGTGCTGTGGACCTGGTCTGGCCACCTTTATACAACTAAAACTAAACCTAAAACTGCCTCTGCCCACCCCTCCCTTCTTCCCAGGCTCAACTTCACTCCTGATTTTCTGCTACCTCCTCCCCATGAGTGATGCAGGGAATGTGGAATGGGGATTGGAGCCAGTCCATCACACCTTGTCTCTACTGCTCCTTCTTCCTCACTCTCTTCCCCTGCTCCAGCAAGAGGTCCCTTCCATGTGAGACCATCCTCCACAAACTTCTCCAACATTCATCCTTCCCATGGGTTGAGTTCTTCACAAACTGCTTCCCCAAGTACTGCCAGCAAACCTGCTCCAGCGGAGCTTCTCCCTGCATGGCCCCACAGGTTCTGCCAGCAGCTCTGGGGTTTAGTTCCTCCAGCCTAATGGTGCTAGCTTTTGTCATTTTTTCCCAACAAACCACAAGCCACATGCACTTCTGGTGGTGCTGTGAACCCTAGTCCTCTTCGCTGAGTTCTGCCTCATAACTACCACCTTACTCTTTGCTTTCATCTGTATCCTTTTCACTCTTCAAGCAATGGCATCCTTCTCTTTTTCAGTCATGCCTCCTCCTCCTTTCTGCACTTCCTTTTTGTTTTCCTCCTAAGTTGCCTGGTTTTGGTCTAACTGTACTCTGAGGGGCGCACCTCCAAGGCACTGGTGCTACTCAGGGTGATTTACATGGGAGCACCCAAAGAGGTACACTTAGAAACACATTGAGCACACAGTTTGGTTAAAGTATTACCCAAGAATAGGATTTGTCTTTGTGGTATCAAAGATTTGTTTCCAAGACCACAGTTCCTACGATTAGAATCTGGGTATTACATAAGCCCCACCAGACAGGATTGTTCCATTTTACATTAAAGAAACACTGAAAAGAGAGACACTTTGCTATGGTCCCATCTTCTGGACTTTACACTGAAGCAATGAAGAGAAGATGTTCAAGCTGGACGTGCCACATAGCACCATGATGCTGATGTCACGAGCTGGAGGAGTATCTGGCAAACATGGAAACTTAACATCTATACCAGCTGGCAACTACCAGTTTTCCAGTTTTTGCTGGAAATCTTTCTGGTTTCTTACTCCTTTTTTTTCCCATCAACCGACATCCTTTAACAGTAAGAGCAAACTAGGGTAAGAAAGATTTGCACTTGTACAGTAGATTTCATTTCAGATTCACATGACTGAACAATTTACATCATGGAAGCTCCAGTGACATAACTCAAGACAACTTCAGAGTTATCTGAAGCTTAAGATAACTTTAAGGATCACTTTAAATGGTTTAAAATACCAGAACGCGGTCTCACAAAATCTTAAGTCATATGTTCTCAGCAGCACACTGTGGACTAATTCCTTCAAGTCTATTTTTACGGTCATGTTTACAATATCTGAAAACTGTTTTTCTCTGCAGCAAAAGTCCAGCAACATCCCCTGTTACTGGGAAAGACAACTTGCAGGGTGTCTGAGGATCAGTTGTGCCTTCCATCACATCACAGCAAACCTCGTTATATAAATGGACTTTTTTGCCACCTAGTGAGTAGAAGTATCTTCTCAACAACTTGTTCATTAAAGTAAATGCACAAAAATGTCCCTGCAGTGCTCACTTCCAACACTTATGTAATATATATTAAAGTCAAGAAATGTCCCATGACAAATCAATCAGTTATGATCTGCTACCCTAGCAAGTTGAAGGCAAAGAGAGAGGAATTGCACCGGCCTTTTGAGTAGGGCCAGGGACTTGTGTGCTAGCACCAGAATGGCAGTGTTGTGCACTTCCTCCCACCTTGAGGAGCTAGAGACTAGTTTAGTACAATTTCCTTCAAAATCTCCTTTTTTATTCTTATCATGCAGGATTAAACCAGTCTTCTCCTCTCCTCCCAACCTCCAAACTTCTTTTAAGCCTTCTCAAGGAAATTAGGCAGGTGTGGGGGGGACATGCACAGTGGGGGCCTGTCACCCTGATGTCACAGTGCCCCAGGCCAGTATAAAAGGGAGCATCCTGCCCTGACCTGCTGCCAGAGATGGACCAGGGGTAGCCCCAACACAGCAAATCCTTGAGGAGCTCATGTAGTTACTCAGAGGGGGCTGAGGGAGGAAGACCAGAGTCAGGACAATGCTGCTGGAGATTCTCCACTGCAAGGCCAGCTCCTGGTGAAGCCACTTTCAAAGCTCATCTGAGGGAAGGAAATGCTTTTCAGCTAGATAGCCATTGCCAGGCCAAGGGAACACCTTCTAGAGGAGCCCCACAGAGCTCATTGTCCTCATCCCCTGTGTATCCTGGGGCAGCAAACATAAGAAATGGAACGTAGAGATATTGCCAGGGGTCCCAGTGCTCTGGAGCACCCACTGGTGTCCTGTCAGGAATGGGAAGGATTCATGCCCCCAAGATCAATGAGGCCAGGAGGTGGCTCCAGACTGAGGCAGACTAGGGCTTGCGTTATCTCCTGGGAAGTGTGAGCAACTGATGGATGGATTTGGGGGGCACCAGGTCCTGCTCCCATGCTCAGGGAACAACAGAACAACAGCAGCAGCACTGAAGTCAGGAAGAAGTTTCTCCCCAGGTCAGGTTGGAACTGGGCGATGAGGTTTTTCTGCCTTCCTCTGCAGCATTGAGAGTGACCACTTCTCAAGGGAGGGTTCCTCTGCTCCCTTTTGGCTGTGTCACTGCCTGCTGCTCATGCACCACAAAGGTGGCCTCTCATGTCCTGCAGCTGGGGGAGGAGGCTTTTTTTCCCCCCAGTGTCCCCAGGTTTTTTTTTCCCCTGCCTCTGCAGCACTGAGCATGGCCCTTTGCCAGGCCTCATCTGGGCTACATTGTCCAAGTGTCTGCTGCTCCTGCTCCACAATGCTGGCCCCTCGTGCCCTGCATCAGGGTAGGAAGGAAGCTTCTGACTTGACAGTAGAGGTCTGACTTGTTATCTGCAAATTTAAAACCAGGTAAGATCCAAAACCGAACTGAGCTTCAAAAGAATGTGTATAACCTCTTCCTGTTATTTTAGGGGTGAGCAAGCTCCCCTATGGAGCTCCCCTACCAATATTAATTAACTTGCTTGAATTTTGTAATACAAAGTTATTAACTCAGAAATAAAAAATACGAAGAAATTAGTAACACCTTCACCACTCATAAAATGGGTTAGGTTGGAAGAGGCCTTTAAGATGATCAAGTCCAAGCGTTAACCCAGCACTACCAGGTGACTACTAAACCATGTCCCTTGGCACCACATCCACACATCTTTTAAATACGATGGGGACTCCACCACTTCCTTGAGCAGCCTGTTTCCAGGCTTTACAACCTCTTCTGTGAAGAAATTTGTCATAATATCAATTTTAAATCTCCCCTGGTGCTACTTGAGGCCATTTTCTCATCATGTTATCTGGGAGGAGAGATTGACCCCACCTCACTACAACCTCAATTCAAGTCATTGTAGACAGCGATAAGGTCTCCCCTAAGCCTCCTTTTCTCCAGCCTGAACAACCCCAGTTCCCTCAGTCAGTCCTTCTAAGACTCGTGCTCTAGACCCTTCACCACCTTTGTTGCCACAGAACCTTCTCTACACTGAGCTTGCATCTTCCTAGCAGTAAAAGCCCCAGACCTGCAGTTGTGCAAAGAACATCTTTTTGCATCAGAAGTTATGGCCACCTTTGTTGCTAGGGCGAGAGTCCCACCACCACAGATGGCAGCCGTCAGCTGACATCCATCTAAATCCCAAGTATCTAGTCCACAGGCATATGGTAACAACATTATTTGACATTAGCTGAAGCAGCTCTTCTCCCTTCTCTTCTCCACACGCCCAGCTCCTGCCCAGCACTCCATATCTCAGACTGCCCCACCACAGCCCTCTCAGCCCCTTCAGTCTTGTGCTGGAGGTACCAGCAAGTCTTTGGCTCCCTGCACAGCTCAAGAAGAAAGATGGCAACCTCCAGAGCAACTCACCTTCTCCTAAAATAGGTATCTAAGGTAAGATTTCCCTCCTGCAGGTGTCACTTCATTTATCGTAACAGACCTGTAGCTGGTCAGCTCATCTTGCCTAATTCAGAGGTGCAGGTCCCTAAATAGGATTTGAGCTAAAACTGAGACCCAAAAGGGAATGTTAGCGATTGATAAAGATCGTAACTCCCTCTCCAAGTGGTAGCAATGGGATAACCTGGATAAAACGGAGAAGCGCATGAATCTGTGCGCTTAGGAGATTCTTCAGAAGCACTGCAGAGAAAACAGAGCTCGGCTCTATTTGCAGTGGCCACAAGCCGTCATTGCTCCTTCACTAAGGCTTCTGTGACTTTTGCATCGATATATTCACTTAAGTAAAGAGACTTTCTGAAGCAATTGCTGATGAAGGCAGCAAATACCACGCACAGGCAATTTAGAATCCTGTAGCGAGACTCTTCTCTCAAATTAACGTTGAAAGCGTTAAGTAAGCAGCCTCTAATGAATCCTGTCTCAAGCCTGATAGTCCATGGACCAAAAAAAGCAGAAACAAGAGGGATCAGCTGCTTTCCCCCTCCCGCTCAGGGCTCTCCGGCGGGGGCGGCAGGACGGCGCCCACCAGCCCCCAAGGGCTCGGGCTGGAGCCGCCTCATTCCTCGCCACGGCTGCTCCCGACCCTCGGGAGAAGCTAACACGGCACCTGGGGGCACTGGGATGCCCCTGCTGGGAGCAGAGCGGCCTTTCCATCCCGCCTTTAAGCGGCTCAAACCCCACGCACGGAGCCCGGGCCGGCAGCGCAGCCTCCCGCCTCCCGCCAGAGCTGCGCCTGCGCCGCTGCCCCCGGCGGGAAATGGAGGCTCTGGGCTGGGCCGGCCGCTGCAGCCGGGGCCGTGGTTGCGCCGCCCCCCACCCCACCGAAGCTGCTCTCCGCTTCCGATCGGGTAGCCCCCGGGCCCCGTACTCTGTGCCCTGTCCTAGTGGTGCTCAAACATCTGCTTGGGGCGGCTTTAGAGGGAAAATACAGGACTGGAGCTTATTGAAACATGAGCGTATTCTGTGAAGAGGCAGCGTATTCCCCCGTTAATTACTTAAAACACGAAGCCTGTGTTTGTATCCTCTGCAGGCTCCTTCTCGCGTTCCTCGTGGAGTTTGCCCAGGAGAGTGCATCAGTTCTGAGATGACGCGCTTTGTGCAGTAGAGCATGCAGACGTCTCAGAAGAAGCACCCCCATGTTACATCTCTGAGAGAAGAGAGGTGGCTTCACCACTGGGTTTTTTGAAGCTGGGTTTCCGTGGAGCTGTTGTGTAGAAAGAGCTGGGCAAGTCTGAGCGTGGTCGTTGTGCTCAGAGGCACCTTTGGAGATAATCTGAGTGGAAACCAGGAAACCCCTTCCTTATGCTTAGGGGATAAGCACGATAATCTTGGGGGGGGTGGGGGTTGGTTGGTTTCCGTGTTTTCAGTTTTTTAATGAACTACGACTGGTTCATCAATCCAGTACAACTCCAGTTGTCTTTTACCATTTCACTTTGCAGAACTAAACCATGCAGGTTCTGTGTTACAGTCTGTGAAATCTGAACGATATTAAGGCAGGTATTTCCCTTTTTGCTGGAATTTCCTTGATGGTTTAAGGCACTGCAGGGAGCTTCACCCCTCTGCTGCACAGTTCTTGAATTTTCAGCTTGTTGGCAGTTAGGAGAAATCAAAAGGAGATATCATTTGGGGATCCTCAAAGGAAAATAAAATGTTTCTGTCAAGATTTTCAGTGTCTTAAACGAAAACAGTGGTAAAATGGTGTTTGATTCAAAATGATTTCCTTAGGATTTGAGCAGTGAGAATTTTTATTTTTTTACACTAATATTTTAGAATCGTGATATGTGAAGTGTCTTTCAAGTGGATACAAAAAAGTACCGTATTGGATGTGGAAAAAGAAGTCACGTTGATAACACAGGGACTACTTTTTGCAGCCATTGAGTCTGCCTTTTTAACTGGGTGGAGGGAGAGAGTTTTAGCAGCGTACGGACACTCAGCAGTTTTTTTCTTTCTAAGCACAGACCTGTTAATATCAGCCAGGCTTTTCTTCCCACTCCTGTAGTCTGCTTGCTCTCTTGGGATGCCATGGGGAGAGAAAACCTCACATTTAATTCAGAAAGAACACTTCTGATCAATTTTAATGCATGAAACAGTTTGCTGACCATCCAGCAATGCAAATGTTAAACTGTGTTTTGGTCAGGGAAATTGTCATCTATAAGTGAGATTTTTATACATGCTTTTATTGCTTCAAAACATTGCATTGTATAAAAGGTGGTGGTTTGGGGGAGGCTGTGAAATAAGTGCAGGTTTCCACATTAGTGATATGTGCAGAACTCAGCGGTCTGTGGGGAAGTAGCTATCTGAAATTATATGATATTCAGAAATGTGCAAGAGTTCCCAGTGACTTTAAGTGTGTTTATCAGTGTTTATGAAACTCTGAAAAGGTCCCTGGAAGTGCTTCGCTGGGTACTAACGTCAGTACTTTGCTAATTGAACTAAGGGAACAAACAGAAACCCACAAATAATTACATGGTATGGGTTAAGTCTTTCTAATTAGGAAACCTGTAACTACCAGAATTTTTACTTTTACTGTCTAAAGTGAAGGCATTTTGAGTTTTCAGGTTTGTAGCACATATAGAGAAGCAACATACAGCTTGAATACCAGACACTTGTTCAACCTGGTATCTCCATTCATTTTCCAGGGCTGCATCTCATGCATAAGGGGAACATAATTATGAACGAGAACCCATGTTTCTGGCCAAGCTACCATTTTATAGGAGCCCAGTTTTTCTATGATGTTTTTCCTCAGATGCAAAGTCTGTGTAGTGTCTAAAACATTAAACAAACAGACCTTTCTAAGGATTGAGTCTGCTATATCAAGAATATTTGAAGGAATATTGCTGTGTTCAGCCTCCCACCTTCCCACACATGCAGCAGCGTTACGTATGGGAAGGGCAAATGTGAGGGAATTTGTAAGTGTGCGCTGGGTTCTGTGTTTAAATATTTCATTAACTGCTTGAATTTTTACTGCAGCTATGTTAGATTTTTGCTGACAAGTACCTATTAGCTGTCTTTTGCTCTCCAGTATATTTTTTCAGTTTCTCTGTAGTTACATGCTTAGGCTGCAGCTTTGGCCTGTTACTACTTCCTCGGTATCCAGACCAAAACCAGTATGAGAGTATTAGTATGTGCTTCTGCTTCTTGATAATAGTTAATAGATTAAAAGAGGAGATGAAAGAATATAGGCAGACTTACTAGATGCTTTGTAGCATCATGTTTGTTCCTTCCATGGCAGCATGCAGAGCTTGTGGTAACAAGGAAAATGGCTGCCCTGGTTTCCACTAACAGTCACTCACTGTGCAGAGCTGCTTTTCCATACATCTGGGTCAGGAGATGCTGTAAGAGCAGCAGATCTCTGTGGTGTCAGTAGAGCTGTAGGCATGAAACCCATAATTCAGAAGCCCTATTACAAACCCTGAAACTTCAGTCAGCTTTACAGCTGCGATCACTTGAGAGTTTTATTTTGACAGATGCTAGAAACCATATCAACGTGCAACATAAGTCTAAAACAGTGTTTGTTTGGACTTGCTTTCAAGGAGTGTGATGAGGTAAAATCAAAAGTATCCACCAGGTCAATTCAGGCTAAAAGGCTCTGCCTGAGCCTTCTGAACCACACTGTCTCCCAGACGCTTTCATTGCTTCACTTATGTCTTGCACTCTGGGAGAGGTGGTTTCCATTGTCTTCCCAACATACATAGTTATGCAGTTTTGCATATGATATGGGGTAGGAAAAGGTATTTATCTTAAGGAGTTTTCATTTAATTGATTTTGTGATTAAGTAGCTAGTAAAGGAAAAATAGATAGCCTCTACTGTGCAAATGAAATAATTTTTTTTTTACAGGCATTCAAAAACCGTCTATTAAATTCTGGCTACTTGGGCAGTATCATTTGCAACAATGTGATTTTGGCATCTTTGCACCAATCTCATACCCTGTCACATCTAGCCAAGCTTCTGTTTTTACAGCCAGCTCACACTGTGATATTTTGTGTGCATATGAATTTTTTAAAAGTAACCTGCTTACTCTGGTCTATGATAGAGAACAAATGTAGACTAGATGGTCAATGGCCAGCAGGAGGGGGGAGGCAATAGATTAGAAAACAAGAACATTGGAGGGTTTGGGGTTTTTTCCCCCTGCTGATGTGAACATCCTCCTGAGGGATGTGAATGTACTTTGAGTAAATGAAACTCTGAAATACATCGATTTGAAAAGCATGAACGCAAAGTCTGAATGGTCAATGGCTGGTTTGTAATTTTGTCTTCTGTTCAAATGAGGCCAGACAAATCTTGCCTGTTCCTGCTGAAATGTCAGGCCCTCCAGATGAGATGCACTGATGAAATGAGAAATGTGTTCCACTGAAGCCTGTCTTCTTAGCAGTCTGCTCCCTGAAGACAGGGTGCTCTGCCCTTCTGCATCCATCTCTGTGCATCCTATTTAGAGAAATAGAATCTCTACTTTAGGACTGAGCTTAGTGGAACCTGGGGAAATAGTATTAGATACATGGAAAGAGAAAGGGGGGGGTAGTAATTCATATCATACTCAATAATTAGAGGTAGAGTCTTTTTTTTTTCAGTACCCTTTCACAAGGACCTGTTTTATCTGGGGGATTAAGTGAAATCTGTGCAGATTTGCATAATGTAGAGGGGACAGCTTGAAGGAAGCTTATCAATGTAACCAGTATGATGATGACAGAGTAGATGTAAAAGGAATATAGACCTATTTACCTGCTAGGGGAATAACTTTTTGGAAGAAAAAAAAAAAAATCATCTGAAGGAGGTTATTAGGCTCCTGGAAGCAGCTGAGCTATGGAACTATACCATGGTACTCTGAGATGTGCTAACAGGCCATGAGGTGAATAAAAAGCAGATGTGGGTGTGTTTGCTGTTTCGCTGCTAGTGACTTCTTCACAGGTAAGCAATCCAGTGTGTTTACTTTCAGTTCAAGTTTGTTTTGTTTACATTGAGTACCATTGCTGCTAATTTCCAATGAGGTGACACAAAGCAACAGGTTACAAAAATGCCATCAACATCCATTCTGACAGCATCCATGTCACAATACACAAGGATGTACTGGAATCATACAAAGACAAAAAAAAATATATATATAGCTAATTATTCTGACTAGAACTGAAACTGACAGCAAAAAAGAGCCCCCGCCCTGACCCCAGAGCCGCTGCAAGGAATCCATACCAGTGCTTTGGCAGCCTCATAGCAATAACATAAAAGCCAGCCTTTCACATGCCTAAACCTTGTGTTTGTGTTGTTGTGAATTCCTGGAGAATAGTTCCATCCCTTAAAGCTTTTTTTTTCCTTTCCACCCCCTTCCCCTCCAGCCCCTCCCCAGCTTAAATCAGCTTCATGTTTTTACACAGGGTTAATACTTATTAAAAAGACTAAACAAATGAGGGGTATAGGCACCATAGACTGCTTGGATAGTTATAGTAATGGAGTTGAAGATATCCCATCTTGAAACTTGTCTGCGCTGCAGTTAGATCCATCTGAAACAAGAGGCTGATCAGTGGCATTACTGAAAAGGTTGGCAAAAAGAATGATCCCTCTGCTTAATTAGTAGTAGCACAGTCAAGACCTGAAACCACCCCATCTCTTGGTGTCGGCTGCCTGCTTCAGCTTCAGGCTTCTTGGTTTGGATTTCTGCTTGTCAGTCTGTTCCTCGGGTCTTGTGTTCCCCCCAGACCCCACGTACACAAGTGCTGTAGGAAACGGTCAAATCATGTACCCAGCACCCCCCCCTTCCCCTTTCTCTTCACAATCTCCAGATTTCTTCATGTATATTCATGCCTCACTATTCACTAATGAGGTATTATTAGATACTAACAATGCCTGCTCTCCTATGGACGTTAGCACAGACCAGTGACACATGAAGAAAGCTCTTCAGTCAACCATTAAAAAAATATTGCACGTACTTTAACCTTAAGCCCAACCTGCACAGAAAAACAAAACAAAAAACAACCAAAAAATCCCAAAAGTACCTCAAAAAAACCCCAACACTCTGGAGCAATCTATTTTATGCACATATAGTGTCTTTTCCTTCATGTTGTTTAGTTGAATTTGGTCCAGTTTTTTAAAAAAATGTCCAGAAATTAAACAGTTCAAAAGACACCGCAGGCTCGTTAAGGCTTTGTCTCCCCAGTGCTTCGTTAAGTTTAAAGTTTCTTTCTTTCATTGTCCGTGTGCTGCAAAGCAGCATCTCCCATGGCAGAACAACTGGCTGTTCAAACCACCAAAAGCAAAAAAATCAGAAGCAAGGGAAGATGGGTGTGCTTCATGGTCTCACCTGGAACCAAACAAACAGAATGCTTTAGAAATAGAAAAGGAAATAAACACATTTCTTGGCATTAGGAAACTACCAGAACATGAGGAAAAGTGAGGCAGATTGGGGCTCAATTTGCAGGAAGGGGGATGACACACAGAGGCTAATAAGAGCGTGTGTGTGCAATGCCACAGTCATGCAGTGGAGACGACTGGTGTTGGTGCCCACTGCGCAGCTCCTCACAAGCTATTTGAGAAGCCAGTTTGTGTCCAAAGTCTGTCGCTTCCTGCTTCACACACAAGTGAATATTAAGGTCATAGCTGGGTTATTACTGCCACCTATTGAACTAAAGCTCGTTAGCTGAAACAACAGTGGTGTATGTCCTCACAGCTTGTACCCACCAGCAAACACCTCTTGGTAGGTCAGATACACATTTTACTCTGCAGCTGGGGACTGGGCTGGGCTGGCTGCATGCAACAGGTCAGGCACTGGGGCTCAGTGTAAAGGCTTATGCAAATGGTAGTACCAGTTTGAGACACCTCCTGTTCCCTGGTTTTAGATTTATGAAGGAAATTCCCCAGTGTTTCATGTCAGAGGTTTTGGTTACCATCTCACCCTCCAGCAGGCTCTGTTGCCACAAAAACAGTGGTGGCAGAGCATACCCAAACCTCTGCTGGCCTTGTTAACCTGGCAGTTGGTAAGCGACTTGAGAAAGAATGAAGCTATTAAAGTGCTCCTCTCCTTTAAGTTTTGTAAATAGTGTTAGGACAAGTGACATAGAATGGTTAGGTGGCTCACTCAGGATGTCCAGGTCTCTTTTTCTTCAGATAATCAGTGAGCTAGTGTACTCTTACAGTGCCTTGGAAAGTACAGCAGATTATTTACTGTGAGAGGCTAGCGGGATTTTCCTCATGCTCTCCATGTGAACATCACCCTCAGAGGGGGATGAGAACTGGATCCAAACCGCCAGTAAAGCTCGTGAAGCAAATACCCGTGATGCTGGTTGCTGCCAAGCAGCCAGACGAGAGGCTGTGGGCATGGTGCACGGCTAGGCTTGCCTGACTTACCACCTGTGACTCTGAACTAGGACTTGCTGACGTTCTCGTATATAACATCACTGATGCAGAACTGCTGCTTCTTCTTTTGCCACATCAGTTGCACACACTGGTGAATAAAAATGTATTGTTCCTGGAAGAAAAGACCAAGTGGGCATTTTTTCAGCTCAGAAAGCATGACCAAAAAACCCCAAACAGTGAAATAATTTGATAGTTCACAGTAACAGGCTGCACAGTTTCTGCACCTCTCCCTCCTCAGCCCCTCACAATGTACAGTGAAGTTTCCGCTCCCAAAATAATAGCCCACAATTGTTACACATGGCAGCTGGGGAAGCATGAAATCCACCTGAGCTGCTGTGGCATCATTATCACCCATTAAGAACATGAATGATGATGGGAAATGAGTAGAGTAGAATAGAGTAGAGTAGAGTAGAGTAGAATAGAATAGAATAGAATAGAATAGAATAGAACAGAACAGAACAGAACAGAA
>WEIS01040533.1:21558-36703 GCA_013389965.1 Todus mexicanus
ATGCTACACTCTTGAACAAGCGTGACTGGCTGTCCGACACTGATACCAGTTCAGGAGCCATTTAAGCACCTCAGCAAGCCCAATTCTTTTCAAAATGGTTTGAAAGTTTCATATGTTAAGCTCTTCTAATGCACTGTTTTTGCATATTAATTTTACAGAAGGTGAGAATAACTTGTTCTCTCTCGAAGGTATCAGTGAGATTGTAGATGTACTGTCAGACTCACCTATGCAGCAAATTAATAATGTGACAAAATTATAACAGAGATGAAAACTTAATTGTATCTATTCATAGTTATTTTGTCAAGTCTTCAGGGGTAACAACAGTCGTTGGACATGAACACACTACAGAGAGGTATGAAATAGGTCCGATGAGATGTTCATAATGTTGAAGTGAACTGATTTTACCTCTGTTTGCACCATGGACATCCTGTAGGACCGCATGTCAGACACCAGGCCCAGTATATCCACGAACTCATGATCACGGATGTGCTGCAAGAGCCGATCCAGGGCTATGAAGGTTCCTGTTCGTCCCACTCCAGCACTGAACACACAGAGACACGCATCTCATTTCATGCTTTTATGATAGGGACACACAGCAAAATCAGTCATACTGTAAAGAGTACCATTGCTTATTTAGAATGCATGGAGTGGATGCCTCTGCAATTATTTCACCTTTCTTCAACATGCATGAACAACCCCATACATGCATAGCTGTCTGCTCTTCCTGCTCTCAGTGCTCCCCTCACAGATTTCATGAGACACCTCTAAGTATCAAGGGCTGTCACTGTAACTGCAGAGACCCACTCAGCTTTGGCTGCTGCACAGAGGCATCTGGGGTTGAACCTGCACAACTCAGTTCCACAGCTCTCCACACTGCAAAGCTCTCAGCTTTGGCAAGGCCCTGCACTCCTGCAGTTCATCCTCAAAGGACAAACCACCCGGAAGAACCAGGACTTCTGTCTTGGGAGCGTGAGACAGAAATAGTCAGCAACCACTCGTCTGATAAATCTTCATCCCCCCCAAAGGGAAGCTTAGTGACTAGAAAGAAGACACTGTTTTGATTTAGAGATTCTGACGCATATATGATTCTTTACAGATTATGAGAAATTATGTTGCTGTAAAAGACTGTTTCCTGGGAAGGAGCTCTCAAAAGTGTGAAAAGTGGTGGCAAGAGAGTCAGTGCTGACCATCCTGTCAGCACCAGGAAAGACAGCACTGGAGGGTGCTGACATGCTGTGCAGCAACATAACTGCTGCCTCTGGGGTGGCTGATCTAGGGTTGGCTGAGATCAATGTCATCAAGCCTTAACTTCCATTAGGAGTTTATCACTATAACGTACATGTGTTCATCCACTGCAAACCATTTCTTCACATATTTCTGAAGCATCTGTTATGAGTAGCTCTCACAGGAGGAGCCACACAGAGGTTTGAAGTCAGTTGGGAGAATTGCATCAGCAGCAAGTCTGGTATGATATCATCACTAGCATGGCAGCTGCCCCTAGAGAGGCCATCCTAATAAAAGGCCAGATGATACACAAGAGAGAAATCTGGCAGTGTATAAAACAACCTCCTCCCCCCAAAAAAACCCGTAAGCCCCCTTATAACTGTTAGCATGCAATTCTGGTGTCACTGCTAGCACACGACAGTGCTCTTTGTGTCACCGCCTGAATGTACTGAAGGCCAAGTGACCAGGGCAGGAGAATCTGCCCAGAGACGTCGGAGCAGCATGCTGCAGCAGGCTGCTGGCCAAACCGCACCATCCGCACCTTGAAGGTGTGAAAATGAGAGAGCAGGGGCAGGCTCTGAGCTGGTGTAAATTGGGATCACCTTTTGTACCTCCTGAAGCCATTTGTTGATAACACTAAAAAGGTGACTCTACTCCAGACAGCAGTGCCTTCATGCCCGTGGCTGTGGGCTAAAATCCCAGCCCCACTGTAGTCAAAGTGAGGGACTAATCCTTTACCCTTAACGCCAGAGAAAGCCATCTCCAGCTAACAGGGGAGCACAACCCCAAAATCTCTCCTTCAGATGGCTTCCCAACCCATTTAACAAATTACACCCTTTAGTTCTCCATCTCCGTGAAGCATTTACCTGCAGTGTATGATCACGGGGCCTTTACTCTTTGCTGACTTCTGCCTGACCATCTGTACAAACTGGAGGATGCTTTCTGCAGCATTGGTCGTGGGGACACCATGATCTGGCCAGGCAGTGTAGTTAAAATGCATCACGTCCTGAACCTCATCAGCCTAACGGGACAAGCAGAACAGCAGCATGTTCACAGGAGTCTTATCAGCACAGTCCTGCTCAGTCAGACTGAGGGGTTTATGTCATTTTGCATTTTGCTTTTTTTTTTATTCCCCAAAAGAGAAGAAATCATTACAGAAGCCAAGGAAATATTTAGGAAAAAAGATACATTATTATAAAAAAGTTTTGTAGTGCTAACAGCTCTAGTGGCTTAAGATGAAATAAGAGCCTCAATACAACACATTTTGTCTTTGAGACTTAAAGGAACTTAAAACATAGGGAAGGGCGGGGGCTGTCATCAGCAAAAGCCCTGGCAAGTAACGCTTTGTTTTTGCCATTCTGGGTCAGTCCACATACCCCTGCTGTGGTAACCTCTCCCCAGTCACAGGCAACAGCAGATCCTCAGGCAAAGGGTATTAAAAAATGAGATCAGTACAAAAGACTCTCAAGTAGCTGCCCTGAGTCTGGTAAAGGACAGTTCACCTGAACTGAAAATGCAGTCTCAATATTATTTTCAACAGATGCCAACAGCCCAACACGTTGTGTTTTACATATTTGCACTCCTAGCCTGCACCCTGCACGCACTTTGTAATGTCATGAGGCATGGCTGAGCAGGACTAAGGTCCTAGGCCAACATGAGCATGCCAGTGCCCGGCTGTTTTTCATGTCCCTTCTGTATCTCCAACCTTTCCTTCACAAGCTGATGCTAGCAACGAGCTGGTGCAGGAAACAAAGCTGGAAAGAAATGCTTGAAAATTTAAACAGCTTTAATTTGGAAATCACACGCTTTCATATGTGTTTCAGTACTTTATAGGAATATATGGCTATTGCAGAACTGCCCTTTTGAAACATATTCTCAATTACTAGATTGGTATTTTCAAGTTTTGAATAGCTTATAGCAGGAAAATAAGCCTGAGATAAAGAAGTTCTTTACACATTTATTGTCATTGATTACTAGCACCTCAGGAATGTCCAGACCTCTGGTGCTACTTTTGTTTCAGTCTTGCACTTTGCTGAGAAATTCACAGAGATGACAATTTTAGGGGAAAGTTTCATGATCTAGCCATTTGCCTGTGTGGAGTGAGGGTAAGGTCATCAATCTTTCTTTTGGGTGTTTTCCACTGAATGCCAGAAATGGACAAAAGTTAAAGAAAAGGCTGGACCAAAATTACTCCCATTCTTTTAGCAGGGCCATGAAGTGTTTCACTTACATAGCTAATTCGGAAATTCCTATAAACCCAGTCTGTGTGCTCCTCCTCTGATAGCATCTCCACTGTGATATCCCCATATGCAACAGGGTCTTCTGTAAAAGGCCAGTAATGATCACATTTCACCTGAAAGAGAAAGAAATACATACATACTGTATTGATGCGTATATAAAAAGGCACAACCAAAAGAATACTGAGCTTCAGTTTTAGAAATGCCTACAGCATTATTTACTTGAGGCAGCAATATGACGTGGGAGCGTTAATCTGCATGAGGAAAGGGAGGCTCTACAGAGAGATCTAGATAGTTTGGATCAATGGGTCAATGTTAATGGTATGGGAGTCAACAAGGCCGAGTGCCAGGTCCTGCACTTGGGCTACAACAACCCCATGCAACACTGCAGGCTTGGGGAGGTGTAGCTGGAAAGCTGTCTGTCGGAAAAGGACCTGAGGGTTATAATTGACAAGTGGCTGAATGTGAGCCAGCAGTGTGCCCAGGTGGCCAAGAAGGCCAATGGCATCCTAGCTTGTATTAGAAACAGTGTGAGCAGCAGGAGTAAGGAGGTGATTATCCCCCTGTACTCAGCACTGGTGAGGCCACACCTTGAGTATTGTGTCCAGTTTGGGGCACCTCAATACAAGAGTGATACTGAGGTGCTGGAGCAGGTGCAGAGGAGGGCATCGAGGCTGGTAAAAGGCATGGAGAATAAATCTTATGAGGAAAGACTGAAAGAGCTGGGACTGTTTAGTTTGAGGAAGAGGAGGCTAAGGGGAGACCTCATTGCTCTCTATAGCTACCTGAAGGGATATTGTAGAGAGGTTGGTGCTGGTCTCTTTTCACGGGTGACTAGTGATAGAACAAGAGGGACTGGTTCCAAACTACAACAAGGGAGGTTTAGAATAGATATTAGGAAAAAAAATTTACAGAAAGAGTAGTCAGCTACTGGAATAGGCTGCCCAGGGAGGTGGTTGAATCACCACCACGGGATGTGTTTAAAGAGCATTTAGACGTGGTGTTAAGGGATATGGTTTAGGGATGAATTTTGCAGAGCAGGGTTAACGGTTGGACTCGATGATCCCAAGGGTCTTTTCCAACCTCAAAGATTCTATGATTCTATGATTCTATAATATGTCCTGCAATGACTTTCAGCCTGATCGTTCCTACTTGTGTAACTTTGGACATAAGCTATATGTGGGTTTTCTGAAGGTACCATTAGTACAGCTAATTGACAATGGAATATACAGTGTCTTTGTAGATTGAAACTTTTCCTAATAGAATAGGTCTAAAAGGAACAAAACAAGGGGAACAAGAATATGTATATATATAAAAATAAATTATATTCCAAATAAATGTAAAGCATAATACTTGTATTCTATTATGACTTAAATTTAAAAGCACAGAATCACAGAATGTTTGATGGTTGAGTTTGGAAGGCACCTCTGAAGGTCAACTTGTTCAATCCCGCAGCCAAAGCAGAGCCACCTAGAGCAGCCTGCTCAGGACCATGTCTTTTGAATCTCTAAGGATGGAGACTCCACAACCTCTGGACAACCTGTGTCAGTGCTCAGCCGCCTGATGTTCAGATGTAATTTAATGTGTTTCTTTTGTGTTCACTGCCTCTTGTCCTGTCACTGGGCATAACTGAGGGGTCCCTTGTCTCCACTCCCTCCCATCAGGTATTTAGACACAGTGACGAGATCCCCCTGAGTCTTCTCTTTTCCAGGCTGAAGTGTCTCAGCTCTCTCAACCTCTCCTCATGTGAAAGATGCTCGAGTCCCTTAATCATCCTGAAACACATGCCCTAAGTGGAGGAAGTACCATTTCAGGTCTCGTTATGATGCTGCCTCATGACTAGAAAACAAGGCCAAGAAATGCACCAACCAGAAAATAAGTATGTTTTCACAGTAGATTCTCCTATACTGTGTACAAGATTTTCTTACATACCCTTCTTTTCTCATTACATTGAGTGAGCATAACAATAATTTGAGATTTTTGCTGGAGAACCATCTTCCAAAAATCATTCCTAGTTTCTGGCAGCGGTCCTTGTGTTGCAATGTATTCCTGGGGTGAATTATAACCCTAAGAAACAAAGAGACAGGTGCCATTTACCAAAATGATCAGTGCTTCAGAACACATTTTTCTCTGGCATACACATTTTTTAGCTTGGTCAAATGAATTTTGTACTTTTGGAAGTGATTTCTTATATAAAGAAACAACTTCATGATTTTCTGTGTTTATTTTGAGATTACAACTTTTTGCCAGTTTGTCATGCTCCCAAAGTATAAGCAATTTAGAATGAAAGACAGAAGATAAATCTGTTATTATGCAAATCCTTTGCCCTGAGAACAGGAAAAGCAGCATTAAAAAAACCAGCAAGTAATGAGAACCCTAAATCAAAGTTACAACTTCCTCCAGATCCCATAATCTAAGAGTTTGTTTAGTTACAGACATAAAAACAATTACAGGCACATAGTCTGCTCATCGCAAGTGGTGCCTATGGTGATTTTCAGTCACTGATGGAAATGGAAGGTAACAATGAGCAGGATTATTTTAATGTGTTTCTGTCATAAGGACCTAAATTAGTAAAATATCAAGTAGAATTCTGCTTAAAATAACAGGGAACATGCTGAGTCCGCACCCTTAACAGATTATCACTTAAGTTTTATTGAAGCTCAGACATATTACATCTGTGTATTCCTTCTCCTGTCTCTACCAACATGCTTTTAGTTGGAAAGACTCCTTCCTCTCTCCAAACACAAAACACTTTATAAAAGTCTATAATCAAAGATCCACAGAATTGCTATTTTGGCATCTGCTAGAAACATATTTGCTGAGATTGTATCATCAAAACTGCATTTGAAATGTTATTTGATATTCCTAACAAGAGCAAAAGATGCCTCCAACACACAGCATGATCCCATGTAAATTGGGCAATTTCTGCATTACCACCGTATGCAGATTGTAACAATATTTGTGCTTTGGGAGCACTTGCCATAAATGGCTTCCTCCAGCCATGTCTAGAAGTCAGCTCAATCTCAGTTTTTGCACTACAATGGTTTTGCTAGTGTTGTGCCTGTGTGGGCGATGTCTGACCTAAGTGTCAAATCTCTGTTTCCACAGAGACCCAGATCACCACTACTCAGTGCAGAAGCAATTTGTCAGGAAAAGCCAAGCATTAAAATGACACTTCTGTCCCAGTTTCTATGGTCAGCATTATGCTGTAAGTAGAACTAAAGAGATGTACACTATAAAAACCAGAACAAACCAGAACAGAGGAATAAAAAAAAACAACCACTACATAAAATCCTATTAGCCATAATCCCATGTCATGGAAGTTTCCTGAGTTGTGAATGATGCTTTTGAACACTGGAACTTTTTTCTTCCTTGATTCACTGAGAGCTCAGGCACTTGTATCTTGAGTGTTTAGGTTCATGCTCTTGACACATAGAAACAAAGCACAAGCAATGTGCTCAGCAGCGGGCGATGCCACAGTGATAAAGAAGTGACAAAGAAGTGGTTTCACCATCTCATTTGAGGGCTCCTCCCTTTTCCGAAATGCTGACTTAGCTCTCTCTAGCACAGCCAGGGCTAGCTCTGTCTTCTGTTCATACCAAGAGTGAAGAAATGCTCCTCTGCCTTTGGTCCCCAAGTGCAAGGTCTTTTTTTAAACAGATGCCATAGTGTCCTGCCTCCTCTCCACACAGAGTGACCCCATGGACATTACTCTCCCTAGCACTGCTTGCACTGAGCTATAGCACGGGGGGATAACGGAGGGGAAATCCCATGTGGCAGTGCTGGGAAAAAGCCTGAATGACTCAGGCAGAAGCTCAGGTGAGAGCATCAAGCTGTTTGACTACAGCTCTGCATATTCTTTATTTAGCCTAAACCCCTGGGTGCTACTCCCTGGTAAATGGCTGCTCTGTGCCAGGCAGAGCGAGGCACACCAGGACTACCAGAGACAAGGCTGAGACCAGACTCTCTCCATGCACCGTCTGGGCTGTTTTGTCAATTGTGGAGTGCTGGGCTTAATAATTTTTCCATGTGCTGTAGAAACTTGGTAAAATTTCTCATTCAAAAGTTTATGTTTTTCCTCTCTGTCTTAAAAAAGTCCTGGATCACTTAACACTTCCTATCCATTTCTCTACCAGCCTAATCTAGGGTTCACAAAGATTCACAGCCCACCCCGTGCCACCATTGCAAAACTTGTGAAAATTTTTTCCCCTCACCGCCATGGGTTGGTTTTTTTTGGCATCTGATAAAAAGCACAATTCCCTGTAGGCAAAATACTGGAAGCTGAAAGAGATGCTTAGAATGCAACTGAGTTTCCAGGAGATATTGTGCTATTTGCAGGTGATGCACTCTAACTGCTATGCAGGATACTGCTCTTTACACTGACCCAGTCTCTGTACTCACAGGAATGTAGTTGGCGTTAATGTAGTCAGATCCCTCCTCTTCGTTCATTGAAACCAACCGGACACGACTGAAATCATCTGAAAAAAAAAAAAGTATCTCAAATATGGCAGTCATCTTCAGCTAGGCAAAATTAAAAGTAATGCTATAAAAAGTGAAAACGATCTGTTAAAAATTAGAAAATGCTCATATTTACCAACAGAGGACAACATTTTCTTCAGTAAACACTACATGGGTGAAACACCATTCTGCAAAACATACCCTCCGGCTACAGTCCCTCTGGGCTCCCTCAGGTTTCATTAAAATCGTAAGTGAAATACCATAACACTACTCAGCAAGAGAAACAACCTTGTGTTTCTCACCTCCAAACTCCTGTCCTGATAAACATTCTGAGAAAGCTATGTCTCTTTGAAGCTAATATAAAACATCTCTTGCCTGGTTCTCTCTAAGGACAGGTTTTAGAACAGGCTTTTGTCATTCAGAAAATCTGTCCTGATTCTTCAGTTCTTGTACTAAAACTCTTTTACCCTCTCAAAAGACTTTATCAGGAGCCTGTATCGTACTTACATGGCAGGATATTTGTGTAGCGATTTTTACAACGATTCATGGGAAGATCAGCAGCAAAGTGGGGTGTGTCAAGCCCAATCAGTTTTAGCTCCTGGGGTAACAGAAAGAAAAATGCCAAGGTCAGACTCAAACACTCAGAAAATAATTCTTTGTGAAGCGATTAGTTGTGGCAGGTACCGTACAGAAAATGTCCATAAATCACTTCATAAACTGACAGCAAGATTGCACTGACTTTCTTTATCTGATGCCTCTGAGTTTGGCTCCAAATTGCCCAAGAGCAATAATGTGGGCTCTCCAGCTGATGCTACCAATGTGCTGCTGCCATCCAAGGCAGTGAGTGTAGACAGCTCCTCTCTGCCTGCACTTCATTAGCCAAAATACTGTCAAACCAGGACCTCAGTAAGGTATTTCTGTGGTGGTCATCTACTCCATTTAAAAGGTTTTCTTAATGTCCTCAAGTGGCTTTTGATCGTGATACTGGGGAATGTTTGGAAGATCTTTCTAATCATTACTTTAATATAATATATAATGCATCAAAGGACTTTCCACCAGCAGGAATGGAACATTTCAGCCACCCAGAATGGTGGTAACACCCTGACAGCCCTCCCCAACCCCTTCCCATGTTTAACTGTTGGGGAGCTAGCCCTAGGATAGCAGCTTTTTAGTTTTATATGACTAAACTGACTTTAAATTCTGGATAATTAAAAGAATATGCCTGAGCTGGTCTTAGAGAGACCTCCTTGCTCTTAAAGAGATTTTTGATGTTACTTTCTCATTCCAATGCTTCCCTTCCAATTAAGGGCATGAAATAAATAAATGAAGACATTAACATCCTGAATTCAACCCAGGCTGCCAGCATGTCCTGAGTTTAAAGGAAGTATGTAGTCTTTCACCAAGGTCCACTTTTAAATTCTGCGGAACTGGAAGTGAAGTTGACCCACCTAGCAACAGTGCACACTAAACAACACAGAGCACAGGAACACACCATGCAAACCCAACATCTGGAATGAGCTGATTGAGGCATGGTAGCTAGGAGGGGACAGAGTCCCACAGGTTTACCTCAAATTGCAGAGAAAATTTATAATCTGAATCTTTGGCCATATCCTTGATGTATCCATCAAAATCATCCAACTGGACAGGGCTTTAAAAGAAAAACACACAGAAATGAAGAAGAAAACCCTCAAATTTTAGTGCATTTGATTTCTGTTTTCCCCCAGAATACTATCAAATCATGAATATGCATTTGTAACTGTGCTAGAAAGCAACAATAAAAAATAAACAATAAAAAAAATTCTTGTGGTTCAGTGCCACTAAAGAGTGGGTACAGTGCTTATTGCCTGTGTCAAACTGTAACGGCACCAGAAAGAGAGGCTCAGAGAGGGGTGCTGATCCCTCTGGGAGAGCTCAGTGCTGCAGCTGCTGGTGCTGCTGAAAGTAAGCACCCTGAATGGAAGGGTTGGAGTTGTCCTACCTGAGCAAAACCACTGGTCTGAGGTGAGAGGAATGGCCCATGCACCTTTCCTACGATTCTTAGGTCTGTGAACTGCTTTTGTAGGTGGGCATGTCCCCAAGCAACATGTGGCACCATGACGAGCAGTGATCCAGCATCCCATTGCAGATCCAGTCTCAGGATCATTCCACCAGCATCTTTCTAGCACCAGGGCAGCTGCTCCTTCAATTAAGTTGCTTCTTGTGCCACATAAGATGTTGCTTTCAGCTATTTTCACATTTGGCAGAGAAGCTTTTAAAACTCATCTGAACTTTGCTCATGTGGAAAAAATGAATTTCTTACTATTTTGGGTTTTTTTAGAAGGTCCACTAAAAAAAATAAATCTCCTAAGCTAGCAGTTTGGATGCCACTACCATGACTGCTTCCTCTTGCTGGCTTTGAGAACTATACACATTTGTCATTAGAGGTAAAATTCTCCTCCCAGACAGGTGGTGGCTAAAAGAAGTGGCATATAACCACAGAAAAACAAAAAAATGGAGAGCTTCAGCAGGTATAAAGTAGCCTTGATTTCGTGACTCCCATCATTCTACAGTTTTGCCAAGTGAGGGTCTCTCCGATTGTACAGGTACAGCCTCTGAACACCATGGAGAAGTAATTAGGCTGACACACTAAATAACAAAACACAGGTAAACAGCCTCCCTCCCTTAATTATCAAAGCTCTAATTTACAAGCTACTGAAGCATGTACACAGTAATCTTTTCATTTACTTTGAGACAATATGCCCCAAGGAAACTGTCTTATCACCACTTAATTACTCCTGTTTACCCCTTAGCGTTAATGATCTAATCTTCTAGCAACAACCATAATGAGAGCCTCATGTCGAGAAGGAAATATCACTAGAAACAAATGCATTCCAGTTTTCTACCATTTGTAATTTTTAACTAAGGATAAGCACTGTTGGAATCACTACATTGGATAATTTATCTTTTCACTGATGAGTAATATTGTATCAATAAGAAGCTGGTTTACCACAACTATTTATCTATTGAGAAGAATTGTTTTTGTTCAATTATTGCTTGTTTGCTGTCTTCAGCTGCCTCTCAGGATGTGTTTATCAAGATGTTTTCTATATCTGTAACTGCAATATCATTACTTCATGTACTCCATAATGCATATTTACTCTAAGGTGATATATTTTTTAATTTCCTTATGTCTCAAAGAAGTTACATACTTGGTCAGTTTTCTCTTCTTTAATCCATTTTTACTCCTGTAAAAAAAAAAGAAAAAGGAAAAAAAAAGTTTTTCATTCATTAAACTCTTGTACAGTCTTTATTAAAAAGTTAATACTGATTTAAGAACATATTTTCTGGTCACCATCATACTCTGGATAGAGATTCGTGATAACTTGGACATTTTTAAGCTGATAACAAAGTTTCTATTGCCACCAATGGAATGTGTTTTCCATTCTGTGGCTCTGAGAACACCCTGCTTGTGAAAGTGAAAACCTGTGCCCAGCACAAGCAATGAGTCCTCCACAAATCCTGACCCAACAGCACTGTTGGCTTCAGTTGGGCTGGGGCTGAGACCCTGGGGCTTGAGCCAGGACAAGCCTGGCAGGAAGCTGTGCTGTTGCAGGGGACAGGGCACCACAGTGCCCCCCAGGCTGCTCCACTCCTGCTCTAGCAGGCTGGGAAACTGGATACCAACACTAGAGAGAAATTGGGAATGAGAAGCATCTGTTGGGTAAAGGGAGAAGACCGCACTGATCACATTTGCAAATTCAGGGTGAAGGAAAAAAAGAAAGGCCTGAGCAATATTTTTCTACATAACCATCTTATGATGATCAATGAAGACAATGGCAAATAATCCTGTTGACTTCAGTGGGACTCAAGCTTAAACCTTAGATAATTGTAATTGACTTTTAACAGATAGAGATAATTATGCCAGTCATATAATGTGCTGTCTTCACATGATTTATAAGTGACATAATTCATTAGTGACACTCACAAACAAGCTTACAAGTATAGTATGCAGTATAACCCTTAAGAAATGGACCTAACTGTGCTACATTAAACTACCACCATGTGGGGTTTTTGGAAGGGGGTGTGTGTTCATGTTGTTGTTGCCATGAAAAAGTTAAGCAATCAATCAGGTCAAGCACACAAAGTGATAACTCTGGAATAGTTTGGCTAGGTCTGAAAACACTGACCCCTCTGTTAAACCAGCCACAGAGCACGAATAGATTCTTGCTTGCTCAGGGGGGATTTTAGCAGTGTCTTTTTTCTTTTCCCTGGGCATCAAACAATATTTGTTCATTCATCACATTATAATAATGCTATTTTAAATTTAATTATGATATTAAAATTATCAGGAGATAACTTGGATCACCTCTTCATTTATTAAATTAAAAGTGAAGACTTTAAATTTAAAAACCATGAAAATATAGATAATAATATATAATATATAATACATTACATTTTTATTTTTCTACCTTGCTAAATTGAGAAGTAGAATTTTTAAAGATAAAATTATTCATTTCCAAAATTCAGTTTTACGAAATACTCCATTTTGAAGCAGCCACAACTTGTAGTAATTTATCTTGTCAAGGTACATTTCCACTTAGATGTGGAGCTTTGCCTGCAGAATGAACAAGAGCTTCAGCATTACCTGCTTTACCCTAATGTGGAGATTTACTTTGCAAATAATATAAACCGTCTTCAGGCTACCATGTTATGTATACAGATGTATATAGTATCTGTACATTCATGTGCACTATACATAGAGCGAAGTAGTATTTATTCTCATCTTCAAAGATTTTTTCCAGTGAAATCTTGAAATGAATTTGCCTAAATTATTCAACACATTTTCTTTCTATCCCCTGTGACTGTCATAAACCTTTTAATGCCAGGCACATTGGAATTAATTTTAAAAAAATATCTAAATGCTTTTTATAATGGGAATGCTTCTAAGAATGTTTCTCCAAGGAACACTTCAAGAGGCAATAAAATAAATGATTGACATCCATTTCTCAGCAACAATTTGATAGTCTCAAGAGGCCTTTGTTTCTTACAATTGCAATTGTTTCCTTAACATTCACAAATCTTTCAAACCAACTTGTGTGCAAAACAAAGACACTTGAAACATTAGCTGGTGTTTCATCTGTTCTTGCATATACCATACCAATTAAAATACAAAGAGAGGGATTAATCTTATCTCATTCAACTTCAGCTCCTTTAAATTTGGTCACCTAGATTAAACTAGGTAGCTTGATGGAAGGAAAAACCTCTGAAGAAAGATACACATCTGGAAAGGTGAGTTAATCCACATCAATGCATATTAAACCAAAAGAGGCAAAGGGACTGTAAGAGCCCGACTATTGTTGTCTCAAAGCTTGTGTGTTGATAAGATCTGAATAGATGAACAAGGCCTGTCTGGAGGGAGGAGTTGTCGATGGCTCTCAGTGTCTCTGTTCTCCTTTGGCTCCTTGCAGATAAGTTAACAATAGGAATAGACAAGACTATGTCTTTTCCCTGAGTTAATTTCTTCTGCTAACATCGGTGACTGCATGAAGGAGTGGTTGATACTGGGCACCACACCAGAAGGAGCTCATGCAAATTAGCACCACCTCTCTACACTTCCTATGGAAATTGGGGATGCCACCCATGTCCCAGGTGTATAAAGGGGCAGTAAAATATTGATCTGTGTGCACTCACCACTGATGAACTCAAGATTTGGTCTGATCCCATGAGACATTGCTGGATGCAAGGGTGGTAATATCTATCTTTCTCTTGCTCCCTCTTTCTTTCCCTATTACTACTCACTTTTCCTTTTTTTTTCTTTATACTTAATTGTGCCTTAAAGTAACTGATGTGAAAATAATGTTTTTGTCAAAACACCTTTATCTGCACTGTTTAGTGACTGTTGCTAGGGGAAACCACTGAAAATTTAGATGAGTTTTTTCTACAGAGTCCGTGTGACTCAGGGAAAACCAGTCTCAGAAGTCCTTGTGCTGAAGATGCGCCGATGACTGCCTGCTAGGGCTTTGGTGCTGTATGGTAACACCAGGGAAAACATTTAGTCACAAGTAGATCTTCACTTCAATACCACATTTTTGTAAATCATTCTACCTTGGAGTCAAGACCATAAGAAACATAGGTTTGTTTTATATAAATTAAGCATTTTTAGATCATAGTCAATTATCATTATTTGTTAAACGTTTTGTAAAATGGTTCTGGTTCTACAAAGACCCTATGGCTTTCTTTGGTAGGTATTTTCAAAAAACCCAATCAGTCATTTACTAAGTCTTATAAAGTATTTGCAGACTAAACTATAAAATATATACACAGAGATGCACATGCAGTGACCCAATTTTTACACTTTGGAACTGCTGGTTTGTATCAATCCTCAGGGAACTGTTGTTTCCAAAACCCAAAACTTCTTCTGATGTCAGGAGAGCATAAGAGCACCTTTAACAACTAAGCTACTTGACATCACGCACCAAACAGATGGGGCACGATCAAGCAATTTTAGTAATAGCAAAGCAGCAGCAGCAGCAGAAGACAATGCCAGGCAATGAAAAGCTGAATAACCAGGACAGAAGAAGTCAGGACTTAGAAAGAAGTGGCAAAAATTGTGAAGAAAGAAAGCAATGAGATGAAAGGATGACCACCATAGGATTAGCTTTTTAATACCAAAATGGGTTGGAGCATAAACAGACAGACTAGATGAAGCAGGGTAGCAAATACTTTGATACCCACATCCTCTCTAATCCATGTTCTAGTACAAGAAAATCACTTCAAAAGCTTTGACCCACTTGAAAACAAAGGTATCACACACTTCTCATGTAATAGAAATTAACATTGTTCACATATTGCATATGGAAAAACAAGTAGATCACTTACCAAGGATTAATATAAAATGCCAAAAGATAATCAGTCCAAAGGCATGAGGGTAGCAGAGTTAGGAAAGCAAATACACTTCTACGCCTGTGAGCATTAATAAATAACATACATAAAGATGAAAAAGTGAGGAGAGTTAGTAAGACAAACAAAAATCAGGAGATCAGCAAATTCTATTTTAAAAATCAGCTAAACCCACAAAGGCTTCCTCTTGCTTACTTCAGAAGAATACTATTAGCATCCATAGAGTCTTCACTCCTCAATCTGACACACTATGCAGGATTTTTGGCTATCCAGCATGAAACACTGGGTGATCCCCAAAACATGTTATTTATGGTATTGATTCCGGCCTGTTGTTCTAAATCAATGTT
>WEIS01040536.1:2067-12512 GCA_013389965.1 Todus mexicanus
GACTGTTTGTCAGATCTATACATGAAAGTAAGCCAATACTTTGAAAAACAAGCTCTCATGCATAGAAATATCCTCGATAATGGAAAAAGTATCTAAGATCCCATGCACTTCACATTTCTAAGACAGAAAGACCTGTAACAGAAGTTGAAAGAATCCTATTACGCCTTCATTTAGCAATTTATTAATACAGATGGGGAGTCTCTGACTGCTCCTCTGTGCTGCTAGATACATGGAAATCTTACTCACAGCAAAACCTAAAATTTGGAGAGTAAAAATACCTCCAAATTCTCGCAAAATTTACTTGCACCTTCATTTTTGTTCTCTTTCAACAATGCTCTTACTTCATGAATCATCTACCCTCAATATGTAATAATCACTTACGTTCATAACAGAACATTCGCAACCCAGCAATAGAGTAGCAAAACTTTTACTACAAAATTCAAACTCCACATTCACACTAACGAACTTAAAACTACATTGTCAGTCAGATAAAAAAAATACAAAGATTACACCTTCTAGAGATTACTAAAGAAATATAAACATTGAATGGTTTGGGTTAGAAGAGACCTTAAAGATCATCTAGATCCAACTCCCTCCCATGGGCAGGGACACCTCCCACTAGATCGGGTTGCTACAGATCTGTTCAACCTGGCCTTGAACAGTTCCAGGGAGGAACACATTCACAGCTTTTTTACACTATCTTCACAACCTTCAACCGAAATCTTCAGCCTCTTTACATAGCCCAGTGTACGCAAGCTAAATTCCCACTCTTCTGTATTTCTACAGTTATGCTGGCCTTTGAAAATAATATTCCAAAAGCCACGAAGAACGTAAGAATTCCCAAGCACCAAAAAAAGTCTTAGAATTAAATTAACATACTACAGCAGAGTTTAAAAATAGTACTCACTTAGCAAGTTAGTGCAAAACAACTAAAAAATTGAACGGTGAATTTAAATTATATAACCACACCCTTGATTATCACTCTGGAGGTCAGGAAAACTCTAAAATTTACAGCAGAAGACCCCTGCAAGAATAGAATATTTATTTACCTAATGCAATAAAGAGATAGATGAAAAGGCATTTTCCTTAGGTAACACATATATTCTGCTCTCAGCAAAACTTTGTTTCTTTAGCTTAAGTTGAAGAGAATCAAACACAACTTACCTCCCTAGCAGCACAGTCATGAGGAGCCTCTTCTTTATTTACCTTCCCTTTTGGAAATCCCCAACCAGACTTTGCTAAATAGCCCTGAACCAAAAGAACCTGCAAAATACAAGGAAATGCAACTCTGAAGCGCTCACTGTTCAAACCAATTTCTATTAAAGGTCTTCACCTCACCATTCCCTGCTACTCCAAGAAGTTACTTTAGCTTGGAGGAACGAAACCGTTAAGGTTTTCTGTGTCCTAGCAAGAATTCCGAAACTTTTTATTGGATCACGTAACTCAGAATAAAATAAAAAAGCAGAACTGAGCAGGTATGCTAGGAGTGTGTTTTCTGTCTCCTACACAGTATTTCTGTACACACTCAACTGTGTCAAGTACCTGTCACGTCTTTGTGACCCCAAAGCACTTTATTTTTTTTTCCCTCCAGGTGAAACACGTAAACAACAAGACGAGTGCTTCTGCCAGCATACACCACCCTTCCCTCCACCCCTTCACAATTATTCCCATACTTACATTTTCAAGTGTCTCATCGAGAATAATCGCGCCATAGGTTGGAACTCCCATTTTGTACTCTTTCCACTCATCTAACACCTTTTGTACATCTTCACCTTGAGGCAGTAAAAAAGGGCAGTGATTGAAGAGTATAACGGCATGTTAAGGAAGATAAAACTTAAGCATCCAGCTTCACATCACAGGTAGACATACAAAAAAAACCCACCCACTCAACACTTGCAATAACCACACTCCCTCGCCTAAGTGCTTTAAAGATATATTCTCCTGGAAGAAAAAAAAAATGCCATGAATAACCCATTACCAAACTCTAAAGGTCACAAAGTATCAAGTACTTTGTTAATTCTAATACAAACCAATTTAAAAAAAAAAAAAGTCAAGAAAAAAACAGTGCAAAGGGGGATGTTTGAAGGGAGGTCTTCCCTAACGTTGCAAAAAAAAAAAAAAGTATCCACATAGTTACATATATAAAAAAAAAATACACATATATTAAAAAAGAAAGAAAAGAAGTTTAAGTGAGCGAGACAAAAAAACCAGTTTCAGGTCAAGGACAACTCTCTGCAGCCAGCTCTCCATGAGGAGAACTCTCCGCGGGTACAGGGAGCAAGCCGATGACCTGTGCACGGCCTGACACTTTGTCAGCCTTAGCTTGGAGGTTTTCCCCTCTTTTTGGCAGCAGTCTAGGACAACTCATCAAGGCCAACTCAATGCACTAAGCAGAACTGTCCTACACCCACTTCTGCTCATGTATATGCATTCAAATTTGGAAATGTTTCAAAGAAATGCAATAGTAAAACATCAAAAATACATTTCAAACTAATTGCTAACTGCGAGCTACAGCATGCAAGTATTCTGTGGGGCTTCTGTAGCCGTTAAGAGGACACAATCTTTGAGATACTTCAAAGCAGAGGAGTATATCTGTTCGATCAGAGGAATATGGCCCAAAATGAGCTGTTTCCTAATACGCATTTGCCTTTCTGCACCCTCCAAAGGCCATCAATGAAATTCCAGATAGTTGGGTGGCACATTCTCAGTTCAGCTCAGAGGCAACTATGAGCAGCCTCAGAATGGTTATTAGTGCAATCCTCAGCACTCCACGTTCTGTTGAACAGACTCTACAGGGGTAGCAGAAACAGGAGCTCATCTAGTGTCACATTTTGGGGTCAGGGTATCCCCCAAATCGGCAACAGAACACTCTGCACCCCTCCCTTCCACCCAAAAGGGAAGAAAGGAAATAAAGCAAAAAGACTTATTGATTAGGAAAGGAAACTAGTACAGTTTTACTGAAAAATGAAAATAATAATAATGGAAAAGTAAATATATATACAAATATGTACAAAACCAGTATTGAACCCAACCCCTGTCCCCCGATGGTAATAAATACATCACCGTCACCACTGATGCTGTGGAGCAGTCTCAGGCAAGACCCAGCAGCAGACGGCAACCAGGAGCTGGATTCAGGGATGCAGCCCAGACCGAGGCCGGAGCCACAAAGCTGAGGCTGCCAAGGCCAAACTGAGCAAGGAAGAGTCCCGGAGCAGACAGAGCAGCTTGATCCGAGAAACGGAAGAAGAACGGCAAAAATGCGTGAGACCCACGTGACCCCTCAGCTTTATACCAAATATGACGTATATGGGATGGAATACCTCACTGGCCAGTTTAAGGGTCACCTGTCCTGTTCGCTCCTCCCTGAAGGTGTAGTCTTTACTTTCTGCAGCCCCCAGTCTGGTACACAAGATCTAGCAGTGACCTTGGTCTGCACACCGGTTCTCAGTACTAACTATAAACATGGAGCGTTATCACTGCTAGAAGCAGACGCTGTCTGCCAAAACATGCTGCTAATTTTCACAGTGCAGTTAGTAAGAAGAGCCTTAGCTGAAAAACAAAAATCACTGAACGGAATTTTTCTGCTCTAACCCAAATCAGGACATCTAGCATGCCTCCTTGTACCTAGACAACTGAGTAACTGTCCTTGAACAAGCTGAGAAGAGTTCGAAACTCTTCAGGCAGAGTTGCTCCAGAGTAGCAGCATATTTCCCCAAGTCCTGGACAGGCACAAATGCAAAGGTCACAACCACTTTGGTCTTAAGAGCAAACTCCATGTTCATGTTGAGTTCTTGAATGGTACCTTCCAATGCCAAATGCTTCCTGGTATTTCAAGACAGTAGGAAGAAACAGCCTTTGAGAATGAACAGCGGTCATATGTTAGGCACCACTGTTTCAATAAAATCAAACAACTCTTCGTATGTGGCACACTGTGTTTGCCAGAAGGTTGTACAGCTCCAGACGCACGCCCCTATACTTCTTTGCCAGGATCACACGGGTAAAGAGTTTGGGGGCTACTGCAAACGTGCCGTCTGTGTACCAGGTGTTGGATGTTCGCAGAATTCGCAGCCAGCTTGTCCTGCCAAATGTAGGAATCCTTCTAGATCCCTCTCCATCGTCAGGCGACTCACGCACACCTGATGGTAAACAGGTCTTGTATTCCTCGGGTAATATAAGGTCATCCAGGCTCATCAGGTCCAGAGATTGTTCTCAGAATTACAACGAAAACCACTAAGCTCAAGTTGGACACGCACAAATTAATAACTTCAGCTGCACCCCCAATCATTTCTTCAGCTTGTCTCTTTCTGCCCATTCCAAATCTTGCTGGTAAGTGGGAACGCTGATCGATCTCTTCTTGATATCCTCTCTGTTCCTGGTGCAAATCCTGGCTTTGCATGGTCGCATCTGTTCACAATGCCAAAATTTAACAGAAACATCACCTCCGCTGAAGCTATCGAGTACACAAAGGTCCTTGATCCCTCACAAGCAAATTTATCATTCCTCTTTGGCTTCAAACTGTTACAGCCGCCTCACAAGCAGCAGCCAAGTGGTATAGTTTTTGTAAAAAGCCTGTGTGTAAATATATTAAGGGAGCTAAAAGTGTAAGAAATAATGAGTCACCCAATTTGTAACATGTGCTAGCTAACTGATCACAAAACTTCATTGTGCTTGGCCACCAGAGGTGCCCACCTCGCTGTTTTCAGTGACTCACTAATAAACTCGTATTTAAATTAGCAGTGAGATAACGGCAACGATGAGATAAAGGCAACTAAATCAAATACCAAATATAACGATTAAAGTTTTGGCCGGCATAGGTGCAGCCAGCTATCACACAGGCCGGATACAGGGTGGGTGGGGAGAACCACAGGAGGGTTTTGCTCAGGAAGCTGTGCAGCAGAACCTCCACAGGGACTGCTCTCCATGCTCCTGGGCTGCCCCCCTCCACTCCTTCGCCTCCCCCTAATGTGATGTGTACTGCAGGCATGGTAGAAACAAGCTCATGGTCAATCCCTCCTCCTCCAGGTCTGTGAGAAACCGGTGCAGAGTTGTTGGCCCATTCCAGAGGGAACACGTACCACCTTCAGCTATGTTAACATCCATGTCACTGCTTACTTGGAAAGGGATTAATTTAAGCAGACAAAATACCATGAAGAGCTCCTGCAGCTCATCTTTGAAACCGACCTAGTCTGCCAAAGTAGAATCATGAAGAAAAATCCTTAAAGATCAGAGATTACCTGTTTTCTATAGCTCGGAGAAACATCTCTTTTGTGGATGTCACAAAACTCTGGAAGCAATGAACACAAAACCACACACCTAGCAACAGTAACTTTCAATCATTAACATGTGAACTGACATTTTCCCCTCTGCAAGTTAACGGTATTCGGTTTGTGCTTCTCCCATTGAGACAGAAAACAATCACAGTAATAAAAAGGATATCAGCTTTAGCAAAGTCTCTTATCCCACACTGAGGTAATCCTGGTGTGTTTTGCATGTAGAAATCCAAGTAAAACCAATGGGCAAGTTCAATTTGAAAACACACTCTGATTGCATTGTCTCTCTCTTCGCTTGGAATATGCAAAATAAATCGGCTGTCAGGAAAGAAAAGAGTAAAATGAGCCAAATCTATTGCTTTAAATAAATAGAACAACAACAAAAAAAATTGCAACAGCAGAATTCCTGATCAGTTAGCACAGAGCTACAGACAGCAAAAGGTTTTCACATCACAGTTATATGTAACTTCAAAAGCCAAAAAGGAGAATGGATCATAATGTTCTTTCACAGAAGAAGTCAACTATAATAAACTAAGTAAATTAACTGTTGTAAAAACAGGGACAGCAAGGACATCCTACTTAAATGACCATACTGCCAAAACAAAAACACTTTTACACGTCCAGTAAAGAACATCTGCACATTCTGGTAACAGACGTCAGTGTATTTTTTTTCTAGACAGAAGTTAAACACGGCTACGTATTTTCACTTAAAACCACAGTCAACTATTAATTCATGTAGATTTTAAAATTCAGTACAGTGCTATTAATTTTCTCAGTCTGAATTAAAAAGTAAACCAATTGTCCATGTTTAAGTCTACTCTATGCTTTAGCTCAGATACTGGTACACAAATACAGAGTCCCAGAGATTTAAGTGTAAGCAGCACTGTGTAATAGTTTAAGCAGAAGGAAGCTAACTTATTTGGAAGATCAAGAACAACAGAATTTTCTTTAGAAATTTAAGTTCATCCACCCCATTGACCTTAAACCATTTGGCAGAGATCTTTTCCATTCAACTCCTGAGAGGCACCAGCTAAATTCCAAAAGCACGTAATATCATTGCCAGAACCAGAAACACCTAAGACAACTTCACTTAAAATTTCACAAGTATAAAATTGCTCAGGGATGTCAGAAGTGGCTGCGCCTCCCTGCCACTCTGGCCAAGGGCTGCCTCCTGCCTGTCCACTGGAGCCCAGCCCCAGGATCTCCACGCACAGACACACAAAGAACACTAATACGGCTGGTCATACAGCTGCCACACACAACATGCTGCCCCCACCAGCACCTACGTACAGGACTCTCACAAACACAAGCATACAGGAGTGCCAAGTCCCCTTTTCCAGCTTGGAGAGGCAGGAGGTTGCTAGCACAAGCACGCACTTGATCCTCTCCAAGTTGTCAAGCCTGTGCATCATTCACAGGTCTCCTCAGTACCAGCCCTGCTCCCTCTGTCCATCCAACAGCCCTGCCCACATCCCAGGCCCTTGCATCCATCGCAGAGGTGACTGCCTCGACAGTTGGTCCAGCTTGAAGTCAGCTCGTGAGTACATGTGCACAACAGGTCTGAGGAAGGTGAAGATGCCCACCTAGGCAAGCAGCTAGCACCAAGACGTTCCTTCTCACTCCAGTAGCTGCCACCCTGTTCACTCACACACAGAGCTCTCCTCAGCAGCTGGCACTTCATCCTTGCAGCACACATGTACAAGGGGTACAGTGAGATTATGTAGAGAGAATATTAAGAAAAAAATGTATTAAGATGTAAGAAGATAAGACAGACTGCAACAACCCGGTAAAAGGCTCAGCCAGACAAGTGTACTACTGCCCAGCTCAGTCCCACACACAAGCAGCTCCTCTTACACACCTTTCTGCCTGCCTTGCTTTGCTCACCCCTGTGCTCCCCTTCCCATGCCACACCAGTCCCAGCCCAGTGTGTGGGATCCCCCCTGGTTTGCAGCCGCAGCAGATGCATATTCGAGGAAGCAGTACCTGTGGTTTCTTGCTGGCCTGATCACTGTGACAGGCAGGTTTGTTTCTTGCCACTGTCTCCGCTTCTGTTCTCTTAGCTCTGCAGTTTTGGTTATGATTTCCCCCTTTTTCCCCTCACTTTCCCAGGAGCAGGCAGCCACTCAAATGAGCCTGGTGGAGTGAACATTCTCACACACCCCCATCACTCAGTGGCTGGGTTTGGTTCAGATGACCCTTGTCACACCTCCCTCAAGTTTGTGTCCCTGTACATTTTGTTTATGGCTTCCTCTTTCTTATTATCTTATTTTTTACACTGAAAGAGGTCCTTGACCACACACCCTTAGAGAAACAGACAGCCTCCCTTACTCACTTCAACAGCAATCATCTCCTACTTGCCAATTTTCAATTGACAACACCACCCCGCAACAGCCCCTTTCTTTCTGAAGACTCTATTGCTGCTGAAAACAGCTCTTACGTACAAAGCTGCTGCAGATTGAAGGTAAAAAATAAAATAAAGCATACTTCCATTCTAACTAGTTCATGTCTTCCTGCCCCAGTACCACAGCTGAACATAAATACATTAAAAATGTACAAGGCTTATCGAAGAGGACTAAAAGCATGCCAGCGTTAGGTTGAGAATAACGAGCAAAGCTGATTAGAACACTACTTTTTAAACCAAAAACCTAACTCCTAAGTTCCTTAGGGGGAACTGAAGTGCTGATAGGTATCTCTAGGTTGTGCTAGGTGTAGATGCCCAAGTGCTGGTGGCAGTGGGGGGGTGGTAGGGTGGCCCCCCCCTTAAGGAGAGGCTGGGGCTGCTCATGCTGGACACAGCTGGTTCCAACAGACCCACCACAGGGCACAGCTGAGCTCCTCAGCCAAGGGGGTGACATCTCCAGGAAAAAGTATTTAAGAAAGGAAAAAAAACACCAGACAGGCTGAGGAAGAGAAATCAGCACAAACACCAAGGTCAGAGAAAGAGGGAGACATAGCTCTCCATGGCAAAGCAAGCACCCACACTGCAGCCTGTGGAGAATCCCATGCTGGAGAAAACGGCTATTTGCTGAAGGCAGATCAACCCAAAGGATTGACCCCACGCTGGAGAGGTGGCAAAGTGCGGGGAGGGAGGAGCAGCAGAGGCAAAGTGTAACAGAGTGACCACAACACATATTCCCCATCTCCCAGAGCTGCTCAGAGGGGAGGAGGTAGAGGAGTCACCAATGAGGGGTGAAGCTGAACCTGGAAAAAAAGAGGTATTTAAGGGAAGGTCCTTTTTTTTTTTTTGGCCTCAGTTTCTCTCTATCCCAACCTACTTTAACTGGCAATGAAATTTTTCCCCAAGCTGAGCCTGTTTTGTCTGTGACAGTGACTGGCAAGAAACTTTGTCTCATCCTGAGCCACAAGCTTTTTCATCCTATTTTCTCCTCCATCCTGTAAAAGAGGGGGAGTGAGTGGCTCAGAGAGCGTCTGGCTGCGGGCCAAAGTTAACCCACCACAGTCCCGAAGTCAAAACGCAGGGTAACAGCACTTGCTTGTAGGAGAAACACAGCACCAAGAAGCCCCTAAACCTACACCAAGACTCTGTAATGCCACTTACCAGTTCAGTGAAGAACAACTCAATAGCACAAGACAGCACGGCAGAAAAAAAAGAAATGGGTGTCTGCAACTCCTTATTTAACAGTATGGGTCAGAGCAGTCCTTCTACTGAAGCTTAGACACTCAATGGCTCACCAGAACTAGAATACGTTGTACCCTGGCACTGTGTGATTCTAAAACAGCCTAGGAACTCAACAAGTGTGTACCCGGCTTTAGCTTTTAACTTGTTTTCACATTTTACTCTCTGAATACAAACTCTTAAGCGTAGCCATTTTCTTAATTTAAGTTAACCCGTAGGCAAAGACTGTGAGAGCTTGGAAAAAATATGTTAGTAAATGAAGCAGATAAGACTAGCATTTTCAATCTTATTTTTGTTATCCTTAGAAGAACGGTTTTGCAATGAAAGCATTTAACAAAAAAATCTATCACCACCACCATTGGCACTTAGACTCAATCCAGACACAGGCGTCTACAGATGGAATAAATATAGAAGCCTGATTGTTATTTTACACAGCTGGAAAAAGTTGGGGGGTGGGCTAAGAGCTCTCTCATACTGATTCCCTAGTAGATTTCAGTATGACATTCTGTGAAGCTAGCTATGAACATCTGATTCTGAACACGCCCGTTACAGCAGGAAACTTAATACGCTGAGCTCCACAAGACAAACAAAGCCCAGGGCCTAAGAGCCCTTCATTCAAGGTACTTGACTAAGAAAGCTAAAATGCAAGAGAATTTTTAGTAACGTGCATTAAAAATTCTACATTTAAGCTTAGCTATAGCCTGTGTGAAAATATTATTAGATATTCCACTGCCCACAGCATGGAAAAACACTAAGGTTGATATCAGAGAGAACATTCACAAATAGACATGGAGCCTGCAGGGTTGTTTTTTTTTCTCCCACAGAAGAAATAGGTACCCCAAGTTTCCCTTATCCAATGAAAAACTTAGCAGCAGCTGTAGCATTCAGCATCAAATTAAATAGCCAGACTTTATCCACCGCAAAATACATGACCACACAAATACTGCAAATTGAACTTCGCAGAAGTAACACCAAGCCACAAACTCAGTCCAGGACCGTAATCCAGCAGTTCACATATCTCAAAACCGAGCGGCTTTAAGTGACCATGGACAATAAAAACTTGGAATCTTATTCCAATTAACCCTACAACTGAACCACACTTGTCAACTTATGATCAAAACTGACTCCTGCAAAAAGAAAAAGCAGTCATCCTGCACAGTACCTGAGAACTTGGAAGCTTTAACTCATAACTGCAAAAATAGAATAACTGACATGGTAAAGGTCACCCAGCAGCACTCCATGGTGTGCTTTAACCTACTGGGCTCAATAAAAACAAACAAGCAAAAAAAACCCTCATAAAAAAAATTTAAAAATGACCACACCCTTCCCCTCAAGACTTACAAAATTAAGATACCAGCTAAGCCACCTTTGTATGCCTCTGGAGAGCCAGCAACAGACACAAGAATTACCTGCGGGCACTAAAACTGCTGCAGCTGCCCCAAACAGCAGCATTATGATTTAGACTAATTGGCCGAATTACTTGGACAGCTGCAAGTGATCCAAGGATCTTACTCATTAGCCTCTTTGATTCACCCATG
>WEIS01040538.1:0-25905 GCA_013389965.1 Todus mexicanus
TGGAACGTCCTGGGTTCCAGTTTCTGGATGTTGCCAGCACAATTGCCACTATATACAGAAAATCAAATAAATAAAGATCTTATTTAGATCATGTTTACACCAATTATGTGTTTAGATGAAGATGTCTTGAGATAACCAATGCCTCCTCCTTCCTACCTTACCAGAACCGGTGATGGCTAAATGAAATGAGCCAGGAAACAAGTCTGCCATCTTATCTTCATGACACTTTCCTTTTCCTTTCTCTTGTGAATGCCTGACACTTATTCCCATTTAATAAGCAGGCATGTCATGCAAGCAAACCATCCAAGGAAGTTTTGGTTCTCTTGTTTAAAGGACTTGCAGTATTAGTAATGTCACAAATGAGGTTTTTTCTTATGTTCATTCTGTCTTTCACAGTGATCTCATTCAGGTTCTTTGACTTCCTTGAAAACAAACAACTCAGGTGGGTTTTGGGAGAAACTTTTGTTCTAGATAAACTACACGAGTCAGGATGAATGAGAAATGTCTTTGCCTTGGTAGAATTCACAGCTTCAACACTGGTGCCCGTGAATCGATACCAGTCCTTGCAGCATGCCAAAAAGTAAGGAGAATGTTGGAAGTAGGAGATGTGGCAACAATGACCTTTGGTATTTCTGAACTGTAGAGGGATTGATTCATGGAAGAAAAGGGTGGAGGCATCTGTTCTAAAATGTCTTCAGATGATTTTTGGCATGATAAAACTATAAAGAAAAATTATTTATGAATTAAAACTTTTCCCTTTACATTTCCAGCATTCATTTTTTTATTCCATAGCTGCTCCTTCTTTGTTTATTCAAGCAGCAAATGTTTGGGGCCACTTGTCCAAGACTAAACTGTGCGAAGTGAAATTTAATTCTGTTACCTTCTTTGGTGTGCTCAGTTTCATATATTGCTCTTTTTGGTATGCAAAGTATGTTAATTAGCTATATTTTCTAAAGCTTCTTCTTGGAAATGAACTTTTTACCTTCCCAAGTATTAATATTTTACCTGTGTATTAAGGACAATGACTTCACATCATGCAGAGGCATCAAAACAGAGGGTATTTCCTTGTGTCGCTGTGGCTAAATACTTGGAGCTGTGCGAAAATAGCGTTTTCCACTCTGGATTGCAGAGTAGACTGAGATAAGCAGATTCTGCCTCTTCTTTTCAGAGAGAGAAATCTGTGGCCTTTTCTGAAAAATGGGCTACTTTTTGAAAGGATCATTACCAAAGGCTATGTCTGCTCCACGGAGGAGAGCTAATGGGGCTGTCGTAGCTCTAATGACCAAGTGCTTTCCTCCCCGAAGGCTGAGTGCTTGATTGCCACCCGGTGTTCAGTAACATTATAGCACTTCTCCAGAACGTAGGAGCTCTCTTGCCTGATCTCTATCTCTGACCTCAGTCGCGTCCCTCTTTCAGCTTCTGCAGTTCAAGTTCTCTTTTTCTGTGCATAGACAACAAAGGAAAGTTGCTTGTTACGAGGTGTAACCCAGCTGTGTAATGCCAGTGAAGCACTGCCATATGGACACGTGGTGGTAGGAACCCACCAAGGACGTGCTTGGCATCGAACTCTTGGTAGAATCTAGCCTTCAAAACCTTCAGTGTTTATCCCAAGGGTAGTGCAATCCTGTAGTGCAGCCATCCCCTCGTTTGTTTGCCAGATGAATTTTTGTTGCATTGGTTCTCAACAGCCTGGGTGCCTCAGGAGGCAGGGACAGTGCTCACACCACACTGAGAGGACAATGGGCAGCATCAGGGTCTTTGACACCTCTATTTTCAGGGCCTGTTTTCTGTTCATAAGGTGCTGAGGAAGAGAGGGCAAAATAGCAAAACTGTGGAGCCTATGGCCTGAGGAGCAACATGAGTTCTGGCAGAGCTGCCTTTGTTAAAGGCTGGGAGCATGAGCCTGGAGTTGCATGGTTGAAACCATGTAAGTGCAAACGTATCTCAAATGATTTATTTTGCTTTTCAAAATTCACATCTGGGTTTTTTTCATTTCATTTCATTTTGTTTTGGTTTTGTTTTTAATATATAAAATAAATGCCAGCTTCCAATGCAATTTGCAAGTTATCAGATTTCAGGGATTTCGGGGGCTGGAGTACTTGTTTCTTTAATAAGTGCTGAAATTCCAACATAACAACCAACCCCAATATGTAGACCTCTAAGAAACATATCCCAAATATTTAGGTTACCATAACATTGCAAACTGTGGCAATAAAAAGACTGTTGAAAGTATGGTTATCTCTAAGAGAAAGATGGCAACTTATCAAAGGGTGGTGTTCTTTTCTAAACTGGAAATTTGGGGTTTGGAATCTGTTACTTGGAATGACTGTATATCAAGTGTGCTCAAAATACCAAATTTCAATCTATGTCTCTGAAAATATAATCCAAAATCTTAAATTCAAGCTACATATGTTCTTTTCGCTATTTATGGTTGGCTGCACAGGTTGAGCAATTATTTAGTACAGTGCTGTAGGATCCCTGTTCATGGGTAGCTCTCCACCTCTATACGCAGCACTGGATTTGCCTATGAACAAGGGGCTGGGGTTCAGAAGAAATGTCTTCTGATGGCCAAGAGGAAGAGTCTATTTCCTCAGAGCCCCCTGAGCTGTTTCAGCAGAAATAAAAAGCAGTAAAACCATTTTTGAAACCCGTTTATGGCCACAAATATAAAATAGATGATTTGAAATACACAGTGGGAGATGATTTGGGGGCATGAAATTTTTAGAGGTTTTTCAGAATAAATGTCAAGCAAGAGAGACATGTGCTGTTTCTACTGCACTGGAACAAACACGTATTCACAGTGCTTTATTTGCCATTATGGAATCACACAGAAGCACAGAGTAGTCAGGGTTTGCTCTGGAGATAACCTAGTCCAAGCCCCCTGCTCTCTGCAGGCACCAAAGCTAACTGGTCAGGCTATGTTGAGTCAGATTCTGAGTATCTCCAAAGATGGAGACTTAACTGCCTCTCTAGGCGACTTGTTCCAGTATTTGATCACGCCATAAGAAGGTGGGTTTTTTTCTAACATTCAGATTAAATTTATTGAATTTCAGTTTGTGCCTGGACAACACTGAGAAGATTCTGGTTGCATCTTCTTTAACCCCCACCCTCAGCAGGTATTTACACACACTTATATGATCTCTCACCAGGCTGAGCAGAGGGGAAGGATCACCTTCCTTGATCTGCTAGCAATGCTCTACCTAATAGAACCCAGGATGCTGTTGGCCCTTGCTGCAAGGACACATCGCTAGCTTATGTTCAACTCATAGACCAGGATCCTTAGGTCTTTCGCTGCAAAGCTGCTTTCTGGTCAATCAGCCCCCAGCCTGTACTGGTGCTGGGGGTAACCTGCCCCCGGTGCCTGGGGTTCCTGACAGCCCATTTCGCCAGCCCATTGAGGACCCTTTGAATGGTGGCACAACCCTCTGGTGTATTAGCCACTCCTCCCATCCTTTGTATCATTTGTAAACATGCTGAGGTGCACTCTGTCCCATCATCCAGCTCATTAATGAAGATGTTGAACAGAACTGGCCTCAGTTCTGACCTCTGGGGAACATTGCCAGAAACAGCATCTCTGTCCCAAGGAATGGATGAGTGAGACAGAGAATTAGTATCTGAGTGAATTACCTTTATTTTGTTATTTCCTTCACTGGATAGTCTGCAGTCTTCCTGAAGCAGGTAGGCCAAGGTTTCAAAAAACTTACACAACTACATAATTTCTGTGTCCAGCTGCTTTTTTGGCCGAATTTTCTCAGCTATCCCATGAGCCTTCATTTTACAGTTGAGATTTTAGTAAGGGCTCTGAGGCTCTGCACAAACAGAAGCTGAGAAACCCTGCACATATGTGCAAGTTCATAAGGATATGAAAGGCACAATTCTAAGGAAAACAATGTCCTGCAACTAGGAAAGAAGACTAAAGTATGTTGCCAGCTACACTTTAGCAAAGGAATGAGTTCCTGACCAGCCTTCTCTTGCAGATTTTGTCTCAACTGCTGTTGCACTGACTGGTGTTGAGAAGGTACCCAGAGAGGATTCTTGTAACTGCTAAATCATGATAGAAAGATATTTTTCAATGCCCTCCACCCCACCCCACCCAGATTAATCAGAATTCTCTTTTGAAGCAGGAAAGAAATAACCCTCACTAAAAACTTGACATCAAAGCTCCAACTCTAATGTCCTTGAGCTGCACCACACCCATACCTATGCCTGCTCAGGCTCAAGGATACCGATTAGATCTCAGAGCTTCTACGCAGGCACTCAATTGAATAATCAAGTTTTAAAGCAGACTGTTGTGAACAGGAATGAAGAGGACTGGATTTACTTTACTGCTAAAGTGAGTACTAAAATAACACAGAGAGAAAGTGAAGCAATATTGCTACTGGAGAGGCATTTCAAAGGGAAGCCTGGAAATGCAATTGGAGGTTTTTATTACATTAAGAGCTTGGTTAGTTGTTGGAGGGGAAAAGAGTGGATATTTAAAAGTCTCGGTAGGCAACCTAAGTCAGTGCCTAACAACAATATCTGGGCTTTAAAGGTTCTTTCACACAGTCTGTCACTAGATGTCAGCCTGCACCTTCGGGTTCCTATCATCCCGTAGCAATGTGCACCTCCCTACCAGCACCCCACCAGGAATCACCAACAGGAGGAGACGAGTCACAAAAGCCTATTAAAGAACTTTGTCGGTATTGTTTTGCATCCTTCAGCTGTGTTTATTTAAGTCCATGAAAAGGCGACTGTTACAAACGAAGACATGAACATTTGGAGGAAACAGAGTGTTTTTGAAGAGTGTTGTACTGATTACTTACGAAACCCCCAGATACCCAGCAGGACTTCTTAACACGTAGTCTCAAAGCTGGAGCTGGAAAGACCCTCTGCTCAGGCCACATGCCTGATGCTGTGTGCACACTCAGAGCAACTGACCCTTCCTTGCAACCCCCAGGGTGGTGCTCCTGCCCATGCAACACAGAGTCCAGGTTTCATGCACTGACAGTTGGGACTTGCAGCACACGCAGTGAAATTTCTCTCTGCTTGTGCACAGCTAGAGCAGTGTTCTGCGTTGCTTTCTGGCCGTGCTGGATGCACACTGACCCACACAGCCCGAACCACTGGTCTGGCCTAAACCAACGCTTGGCTAGCTGTGGATGAGTTGTGCCTCTTTCAAATAGCAGAGTCATGACCTATAGCTGGTGGTTCAGGTGGCTTAGAGCTGCCCTCTAAGTCCATAGTCCAGTCCCCACACTCAAGGTATTCTCCTATTTGGGTGATTTGCCAAATGCAAGATTTTTTTGTTTTCAATAATTAGATACCTGGGGTTTCTTCTGAGCATGGCATCTTGCTAGTATTCTGGGCTAACTAACTATGGGTTGTTCTGAACATCATCCGGTTTACTGTGTTGTTTTGCTGGCATAAAGTCATGTCTACACTGACATCCACAAAAGCATATGGATTTTGTCATGCTGAGCACCACAGAGGATGTCTTTTAAGTGGCTTGCTATCTACTGAAATTCACATTTATGCTTCAGACACCTGGATACCTTTTTATGCAATGCACAAGAACATTTAAGCATCAGGATAGGGGTTAAAATTCCAGCAAGCCCAGCAAGTAACTACACTGTTCAAAAGCAAACAACAAGAAGAGAGTCTGGCTTTGAGATTTATCCCCTTTTCTTCATTTAGGTACCTTTTTCCTGGCCTACAGAGACACAATTAGCTGTCTCTGAACTCTGGAATTAAGTGTTCATGGCATCCCTTTCTTACACAGCAGTGTAGCTTTCTTCATCTGCTAGCACAGACATTAGGACTTCCTCCCAGAAGATGTGATGAGACCGAGACGCATTTCTTGCAAGTCCTTTAACACGTTAGGGTGCGAGACTTAGAGGTCTGAAAAGCTCTCAGGCTCCTGCATGGCATACTGAAACTTAAACTGAACGAGGGCCTGGGAGGAAGTTGATCATTGCTCTTGGAAAGAGGAAACCTAGAATCCAGACCTGGACCAAGTTTCTCGTCTATATTTACAAGAAAAAAATCTTGGTACTTCCTCTTTGGAGCTCACACCCTAACCACTAAGCTGCAAAGTCATGTTTGAGGGCCTGCTTTCCCTTCACAATCCAGCAATGGTGAGCAGCTCAAGCAGCGGGGAACTGTTTCAAGCCAGAGGATTTAAGCACATTCATCAAGTAGCCAAGAGATTCAGTCATTCCCCAGGGATGTGGAAGGGGGGAAGCTGAGTTTCCTTGGCTGTGGGAAAAAGCTCTGCCCATTTACTTACTATTTCCAAAGGGAAGAGAAAAGAGCACTATCTGCACATACATTGAAGGTGGGACAGGAAAAGCATATCTAGATATAGATGCCAAGTGAGGGGGAGAATGAGTCAAGTTTACAGCTCCTCGTAAGTTAGTGTGGCCTGGCACAGGGTGTCGTGCTGCAGAGTTGCGTCCCGTGCTTAGGATATCCACCACGGCCAGTCCTGACTAAGAAATCCCCATGAAGCACAGTGATAAATGCTACAGACTTTAGGCATGCTCATATGCAGACTTCTAGGCACAAAAAATTTTACTAGAAAAAATTTTAAGTACCTATAGACTTCAACTGGCAGCCAAGTCAGGATTTAGGAACTTAGAGGGGCAGTTGTACAGTACGTAGATGCTCAAGTCCTTCTGTGGATACACCTGATTTCTTCAGTCTTTGTGTAAGTACATCAATCAGCTGCTAGTTCACTTCTGCTGTTCTCCTCCAGGCACCTGTATGTTCCCGGTTAGCAGGCACTCAAGGCTGTAGTAGAAGTCTCTTGTGCCTTGAAGAAACAGAACAACAGCTTCCTCTTGCAAGAAGCAGAACCAGCTGCTTCCAGACCAAACCTGAATTTTACAACAGGAGTTACCAACACGTACAGTAAACCTAACAGAGTCTGCAAGGCAATTGCATAATTGCCACTAACAGCACTGTGATTTTCTCCAGACAGGAAGAGGAAGTTTGTTCCGTGTCAGTACTTACGAGGCGATAAACAGCCCTCTGCAGAAACGCTTTTTTAGCGGAGTTGGGCAAGTGTTTGATTCAGGCTACAGGGGAAGGGGCTGGAAACAGACAGAGCGTTTGAATATTGTAGTTATATCTTCATCCCATATGCACTATCGGGGATTAACAAACTTGTGGTTTGACAATAAAACCGGAACTGTTGCATTTTTAAATAAATATTTTGACCTTTCCATTAAAAATTTTTTTCCTCATAATTTCAGAAAAGTTTTTTAAAAACTAAACATATAACCTGACCATAAAAAGTTTCACAGCTTAAAATCACGCCCTTTTTCATGTCCTTGAAAGTTCATTTCAGATCAACATCAAATTATTTCTCAGCTGTTTCTGTGGAACACAGGCTGGCACAGGCATTGTCCCCACTCTTCTCCAGGGTGTGGGAGCACTGAACTGCAGCTCTGGGGCTGCTCACACCAGAGAATTAAATGGGAGTTAAATGAAACACTGTCAAGTATCACTGCAGACCTTTAACAAACACTTAAGCAGAACAAAAACCTTTGTGCTTGGTTTTAGCTGAACCCAGAAGTATCCCAGAGCAAGCAGCTTGAAGTGGCTATGACTTGTTTCTTTTCCCCTTTTTTTTATTTACAGTTATGCTGATTTCCTGGAGTGAAACACGAACAGTCTGAAGCACAGCAAGAACAAAGCCTGCAGCCTCAGTACCCTGGGAGAGACGCCTGCCTCGCCACACATGATTTGGGGCTGTGGGTTCTGCGCCCCCCCAACAGCCTGGAGAGAGGCTGGGGAACAGGATGTCAGGGGGCTCACACTCTCCCCCCCAAACCCAGGAAAAGCAACACCTCTCCATAAAGCTGCAAGTCCTGTCCTTGGGTTTCTCCTTGGCTGTCTGGGTTACTCAGTAGCCTGGTAGCAGCGAAGGGGATGGAGGGAGCTGGAAAAGCAGCTCTTTGCACAGATTCAGAGGGGACCACAGTGCTGCTTGTACCTTCTCTTTCCTGGCTCCCTAAGAGAGGGGAAAGGGCCAAGCGTTAACAAGCCGGAGCCTCGCACCCCCTTTTACTGGCTGTTCCCATCAGAGCAGGTATGAAATAGGATACAGGTTGCCTGATCTCTGTGCCCTCACTGGAGCCCAGGGAGCAGTGACCACAGCTGGGCTGGCATCATTTACAACATTACGCAGCAGTGAGAAAGCAACCCAGCTCCTGTCCGTGGCCATGAACACATAGACAGGGGTGGCAGGGCTGCTGGCTCCTTGCCGCTTTCACCTCCAGGCTGGGGAGACACAGCTGAGTTCTCCCAGATTCGCTCCACACACCACCCAGTCCCTCTTCTCCCTGTGATGTCTTGCACATCCTGCATCCTCCCTGGCTGGAGTCCTGTCACCCTTCCCAGCTCGTCTTCCCCAGAAGAGGCACAGGTGCTAAAAAGCATCTCCTAGAGACACCTCAATCCCCAGTGCACCACCACTGCCTCCTCGTACTCCTTTCCTCCAGTCTGGGTGACATTTTCAAGAAAACTTCCATCAACAAGCTTCCAAGAACAGACACACCCCCAAAAGAGCATCTGTCACACGGAAGCCTTCCTTTACCCATCCCTCCTCCCCTTGTCCCTACCAGGCGTTCAGTGTCTCAGGGCCACATCTTGCACAGACCCCACAGTCCCACCCCCCCAGAGTCCCGAGCCCATCTCAGCAGCGCTGCTCCGTGGAGCCAGCGGGCAGCAGGTCATAGCGGCTGCTGTACATCACCATCCCAGGGGGGTAGTAGACCACCTCCGGCTGGACGGCTGCAGCAGGGGAAGAAGCAGTGACAGGGTGGACAGGCAACAAGGTGTGCAGGGCCTGCTCCTCCTGCTCGGGCTTCGTGGTGTCGGTGAAAGGGCGCATGGCGGTGAGGGAAGGTGAGGTGATCCTCCAGAGGAGGCTCTTCAGTGCCTTGCGGAACTCCCTGCGCATGAGGCAGTAGAGGATGGGATTGAGGCAGCTGTTGGAGTGTGCCAGGCACACGCTGATGGGGAAGAGGTACACTTGGGAGAGGAAGTATTCAGTACTGAAATGCACCACGTTGAGTTTGATGAGGATGCCCCACGTTGTGAGAGCTTGGTTAGGCAGCCAGCACAAGAAGAAAGACAGCACCACGATGGACACTGACTTAGTCACCTTGGAACGACGCTTGGAACTGGGGCCGCTGCAGGTGCTGCCGACGTTCCTGTCACTGATGAAACGCACGAGAAGCAAGTAGCAGAGGCTGATGACGACCAGTGGCACCACGAAGCCCAGCAGCACCTTCTGGATGTGGTACAGACCCAGCCAGAACTGGGCATTGCTGCCTCTGCCCTCAGGGAACTTAACGAGGCAGAGTACATCATCAAAGACAGTGGCAGTGGTGGAAAAAATGGCGTGGGGAAGGGAAGCCAGGATAGCTGACAGCCAGATGAGTGCACAAAGCCACTTAGCGGAGCAGCAGCCACCCAGTGGATCACCTCGCCGCTGATTCTTCAAGGCTGAAGCCACAGAGCGGTATCGAGCTACACTCATGGCAGTGAGAAAGAAGACACTGGCATACATATTCATGGCTGTCACATACGAGACAATCTTACACATTGCTTTGCCAAAGAGCCAGTTAAAGTCCAGCGCGTTCTCCACTGCCCAGAACGGCAAGGTCAGCACAAACTGGAAGTCAGTCACTGCCAGGCTGGTCACAAAGAGGTTGATGGAGGACTTTCTCCAGCCTTGTTTGCTTTTCATCAGGTAGAGCACCAGCAGGTTGCCCACCAGCCCCAGGGCACACACCACAGAGTACACCAGGGAGATGACAATCCGCACCACGTCGGAGCTGTCCCCTTGCATCCCATCGGCTCGCTCCAGGTTGATGTTCTTCAAGAGCTGCAGGAAGGACACGTTGCTTCTGTTGCCCATCTGGGCTCCCTCCAGGAAACCCGGCGGAGCGTCCCAGGGCTCCCAGTCCGCTCCTTCCTTCATGCCGGCGGCTGGCGAGCAGGCACCGCGCTCGCAGGGCTCACCCATCCCATGCTAGGGAGGGCGACGGGTCCGCGGGAGTCTTTTACGCCAGACCCGTGAGCCAGCAGCAGCAGCGGCAGCAGCAGGAGCAGCAGCTGGAGCCGGGCTGCCGGAACACGGACGGCGCCCGTCGGTGCAGACAGGTCTGAGCTGCCGGCACCGGTGCCGCGGTTATAGCGGCACCGGGGACACCGGGGCANGCAATGGGGGGGATTGGACTGGATGATCTTTCGAGATCCTTTCCAATCCCTGACATTCTGTGATTCTGTGACCGACAAGAGCCTCTCCTGCTTTCGGGGCACCGACCAGGGCAGCTATCCCTAGTTTTCAAACGAACGGCACGGACAAGGATGCCGCACAGCCCTTCTGCCGGCAGCACGGCGAGCTCGGGAGGAGGCAAAACAAAAGCGGGGAGAAGAAGCCGGTTCAACCCCAGGGAGGCTCCCGGCAGCCGCCGGCCCGCAGGGGGCCCCGGAGCTCCGGGGAGCTCTGCAGCCGGGGGCCCCCGGCAGCATCCCTGCCTTGTGCCGTGCCCGAAACTGCCTTTCCTACCGAGTTTGTGGCAGAAACAGAAAGCAACCGGTAGGGATGGGAAGGGAGGCTTTTCTCCTCCCCTTCTGCTTTTAAATGAATCAAAATAAAGTGCGCGTTTTGAAAACGCGAGAGATTCTAAACGTACCGTGAAATCAGCCGCCTGGGGGACGTTAACCAAAGATTTGACAAGTAAATTATTCCTCTATGGTCTGTAAACTGTTTTATCGTATTGAAACTCCTGCAAAGACATAGTTGTGTGCGCTATTTGTTGCCAGCAGTCCACTCATCAGTCTGGTTTGTACCTACGGTGAAAAGTATCATCCAGAGCATGAGAGTGATTAGGAAGTTTTATGCATCGCTGATATTGCGTATAATGAGGAGACAATTTAGTGGAATTAGCAATGCAATGCTCTGGCAAGTATGAGCCTCCAGATGACTTGCTACGCTAAATACATTGGCAGTGGAACGAAACAAGGAAAGCTGAAATAATGGGCCTTCAAAAAGCCAACTGCAGCAGGCCTTGAAAAATAGACCCTTGACATTTCTTCCCCACTTTCTCCAAATCATGGATTTTTGATAGGGTTCCAGACCTCTTAATCCCTGGCTAGGGTTGCATTCACACAGCATTTTCAACAGAAGGTGCATTCCGTATCCTGCTGAATGGCAACAGTTTCTCAGCTTGTCGCACTCAAAGTAACCCATCCTTGCAGTGAAATCTAACAACACCATCCGTATTGCACAGCCAGCTGTAAACAGCACAGGCAGAAGCGAAACACAAGGATCCTTCAACACCAGAACTGCGAAAACCATATAAACAAGCAATCTGAAAATGCCAAGTTTTGATGAGAGCCACAGCACTGCAGACGTTCTGCAAACGGTACAGGCAGTGAAGTGTCCTGCAGCCCTCAGCAGCGCTGGCTGCCTTGGCACTAGTGCCAGCACTTACTCAAAATGAAGGTTAGTAAAATATTTGAATTAACTAAGTAAGTTCCTGTTCAATTTTCCTGTCTCCGTAGTCCTTCCACTGTTACCCCATGAGAAAAACATCATCTGTATTTGAGCAACACAGAGACCACGACACGTTCACTTGCGAAATCACTAGCACAACAGAAGCAGACTTTTTCAGTATTGAACTCCGCCTCATTCTGATAACATTGCTACCTTCATGCCCGGTTTTAGGTATTTCACTGGAAAAACTGCAGAAACCGTGTCTTGCATGAAATACTTTCTTCTACCATTTGAACATTTTCTTGCCTGGCACATCTTGTTGATATACTGCAAAGACTAAGCCGTAATAAACACTTGGAAAGGTGGGGGCGGAATCACATCTGAAGATATATTGCTTTTTTTTTTGTCACCCACCCAGAGAAAGCAGCAGGGAGTGAACTGAGGAACCTCATGGGAGCACTGATTGTGGATTTTTAAGTCAGGGCTGCAAGTGTGAATAACTTTTCCAGGTTTTCCACTCATATTTTAACCAGACAAATTATTTTTCAGTCTTGAGTGGTTTCTCTTTTTCTTTCACCATTCTTTACCTCAGAGAAGAAGATTGAGGCAGGTAAGGAAACCTGCTGCACCTAGATTAATAATAAGAGAAATATTAATAATGAACACTGAATAATTTATTCATCACACAGTCAGAACATTTCGATAGCTGGAAAAATGTTTAAAAAGTCACCAGCTATTTTGAAAAATGATTGCAAAATTCATCAGATACATTATGTAGGGGTTATTATTCTGGAAAATACCATCTTCTATTTGTTCCTTATTTATTCCACCAATGCTGGCAAAGGCATGTTGCTAATGTGTAACCTTCTGGAGCCTCCTCACTACCAAAGTGCCAGTGTAATTGGTTGCTATTGACTTAGGCTTTTTGAAAAGAGAGTTGGGGTTGTTCAGCCTGGAGAAAAGAAGGCTCCAGAGAGACCTTCCTGCAGCACTTAGAGGGGGTTTACAGGAAAGATGGGGAGGGACTCTTTATCAGGGAGCATAGTGATAGGACGAGGGATAATGGCTTTAAACTGGAAGAGGGTAGATTTAGATTAGATGTGAGGAAAAAGTTCTGCACGGTGGGGGGGGTGAGACACTGGAACAGGTTGACCAGAGAAGCTGTGGATGCCCCCTCCCTGGACTTGTTCAAGGCCAGGTTGGATGAGTTAGGATGGGGCATCAGCAACCTGATCTAGTGCAAAGTGACCCTACCCATGGCAAAGAGGTTGGAACTCAATGATCTTATAGGTCCCTTCCAAACCATTCTATAATTCTACGATTCTATGAAACTGTAATAAACTTGCTGGGCACAGGCTTTTGCGCTGTGTTCTGGTGATAACAGGGAAATAATGGCTGATTTGTTTACAATGGAAATCTCAAACAGGCCCTGTAGAGTTTTGTAAGAGGATTTTGGGGGTTTGTTTAGTAGTATGCTAAAATAATCTGTGGAGCTAAGGTTGTTAGTTTGCCTTCAGATACCAGTAGTCTGTAGAGTAAATTTAAAAGGCTTGCAGCAGTTCAGACCACCAACAGAAACTGCCCATTGATTTCGAATATATCATATCAGAGATAAAATTGTGCCTGCAGGTGTTTCTCCAACAGTCTTTAAAAATGTTTCAGATAAATACCCGAAAAACCATTTGCTGAAAATTATATTTTTCCTACAATTTACCTGAAATGATCCATATCATTTTTCACTCCCTTTACAGGCCTTGCACACAACTGGAAGGTTGATAATGACTTCAGTAGTGACGGGAGCAGCTGCACGTCATTCTAAAATGTTTTGGCGAGGGAGATGGGGTTCTGTTCTCAATACAAAAGTCCTTTTTGTAGCTTAAAGCAGAGTTTTGAAATATTGAACGTATCACTACCTTAAGTGCAGAAACACAGGACTGTTTCTCAGGGCATTTTTTTAGCAGCAAAGATTTCTCTTAGATTTTTCTATTTGAAGTGCTGAGGCAGTGAAAAGTAACAGTAAAGCTCATGAGCAGATTTCATTAAAAAGAGTAACAAATGTGTTACTTAAATGTTGTGTTCTTGCCATAGAATTCTGCTTTATGAATAACTATTTTAATGGCATTTTTTTATTAAAAAAAAACTTTGGAGAAAGAGAAAGAAATAGAAGAAAAAATAGGAACATTTCATATTCGATTATTTTCATATTTGTTTATTAGTTCTAATTTCTGGAACCCACATGGTCTCCCTTTGGCTTTTTATGAATTCAGAGCTGCAGTCTCGTGCTTTTGACTCTACTCATATGATAATTGTTAACAGTTGTATTTTCAACTGGATTTTCAAACTCTACGTTTTCCATCCTGCGAGTGAAGGTTTGGTGTGACTTGGTATGTATCCACCAAGGGAAGATTTTAATGACAGTTCTTGTTTTAAAAATGTAGGAGGAAATATGTACAGGTTTTCATTACGAAATCTCAGTTAGATAACACAATAATCACTTCATGAACCACAGATATACTCTCCAGAAAGTATTACTTAGACACACATATAAATTTTAATTACCACACACACCCCCCAGATTTACATTAATCGTGTTCACATCCTCTCCTCATTTGCTTCTTAGGAAAATTGCTGGGAACATATTTTCCTGGCACTAATTTTCATTAAAAAATTAATTTCAATGTGACCTGTTGCTCCAGAAACATGCTTTAAAGCTGTTAATATTGGTAGTAAGACCAAATAAGGTTCTCAATTCACATAGTCCAAGCACAAAATTAGAATTTGGGAATTGGCTCACTAATTGCAAATAACAACCTGTGTTTGAAAAGTGATCAGAAATCTGAATGTGAGCATCCTGAAAATTTTAATGTAATGGAGCCACTATTTTAAAGTTTGCTTCATTCTGTTACTTGAATCTGCCCACAAACATACCAAACATAAGTGGAATGTCAGCAAATATTTTTCTGCATGAGTAATTTATGAAATTCCAAAAATCTTAAAAGACAGTAATTGAAATGGAAGTTGAGAGATTCATCAACGTCTCCAATTCAGCTACCAATAATTAGCTGTTAAGAGGCTGCATCTCTAAATGAGAAAGAGGGAATAAGATAAAAAATGTACTCAGAAACTTCCATATAAATCTGTCTCAGAAAGAAATAATCAATGGATGTACAACTCCACAGAGTCTTTGGAATCTGGAGCCATGCTCTTTCAGTTCATCTCTCAGCTAATACTCAGTTCCTTTAACAAGGCCTGCCACATCACGTCTGATACATCTTAACATTTCTAGCCCAAGCAAACTGTTAAGGTGCATGTATAGTTAAAAGATCATCAGGTCTGGACAATGTTTTGCCTTGTATGTGACAGGAAGAGATGTGTTAACCTCCAAAGGTATTCTCTCTCCCTAATGACCATAGGAGCAGACAGGCAAGCATATATTAGATGCCTTTTAGATCTTTAAACTTTGGGCAGGAGAATCTCATTCGCAGTAAACCAAAATTTCCTGACTGTCTTCAGCTGTGTTTCATTTCGTAGCAACACTTCAATGTCCAATCATACAATTTATGTCGCAGTTCCTCTCTGCTCACAACCTCTGTTTTTCTGTTTCTCTGCACACATTTACAACGAGCATGTAAGTTTCTATACACACATTTCTTTTACTGCTGTCCTGGAAGTCTACTTAAGTTTAAAAGATCCCAGATATTGATTGTGTCTGGATTGACAGTCCAGGCTTGCCTGTGTCTCTTGATTGCATATCTTGTTTTTTTCTGACCTCCTTTCAATAAACGTACAGTTTTTTCTGTGTTGATCTACAGTTACTGAACCTTTGCTGCCAAAAGAACACAGTGATGTGGTGGCGTATTATTTTTCTTTTTATAATCGAGGCCAGGTTACCAAAAAAAAAAAAAAAANTCAGCTCCGGCGCGTTAACCCCTCGGCGTCTCGGAGGCGAAGGTTCCCGGGAGCGGCTCCTTTCCTCGGCCGACAGAAACCAGACCCCGGGGTTGGCCCCGCAGCCCGTGTGGGGAGCGGCGCCGGGGAGCCCAGGGCCGCTCGGCCGCCCGGACATGCCGCGGCCCGGCTGAGGCTCGNATTCACTCCACCATGCGCGGGCAGCGCTGCCTGCCTGAGTAGCCACTGCTCCTCAGGCTGGAGTGCAGGGAGCTGAATCCCACCTCTCTGCTCCTCTTGGCTTAAATCAGACCCTCGGTATTTTAAACAGAGTTTATTGTATTTAATACATTATAAAATTTGAAAAAACTGTAGGAAAGCAGCAGATTCAAACCAGAGCATCTCTACCAAATATTAATTATTCTGGCCCCCTTAAAAAAAAAAAAACAAAAAACAAAAAACCAAACCCTTACATTTACAAAAGCCTCCAAAACCTCAGGCTATGCCTCATTGGAACAGTAAACCACTAATTAATTCCTTGTTATTAGTTTTTTACCATTCTTTGTGAACGATCAAGTAGTTTAATATATAAGTATCTTATTTTAATAGCCCACAAATGCTCTTCTAAACCAAGTCTGTACTAGGAAGACACAGTGCCATAATTTCTGTTCACTAAAATTGCTGGTTCCAGTATGTCTCACAGCAGGAGAGTGCTTTCTGCTTGTCCTGTTGCTTCATGTTCTAACTGAATTTGGCTGTGTCAGCTACAGGCACAGCATCCCTAGAGCAGGAACCCTACTGTCCCCCTGGGTATTTTGTGACACTACACCCAGTGAATCATTTCTTCTGTGTATGTGCATGCTGGCGCAAAGCCCAGTGAGTTATAGATGTTTTCCACCAGATTCCCACAGTTCTGTTTCTCTGTTCTATATGACTTTTGCTTATACTGTTTTTGATAATTTAAAACACCCACATTTCCACAAACCCTCTTGAGTTCCTGAAGCTTTTATTTCTCCATCTTTTCCTAATTTTTTCCATCCTCGTGTAAAGCTGTCTGGAGAAAGGATAACAGGGAACAAAACAGGCAGGAATAACAGGTGGAAAGAGTTAGTCCAGAATGAAAAGCTCTGTAGTCTCAAGAAAGGGCAGAAGGAAAAACATCTCATGCTTGGAGAGAACTATAGGCAACAAGAATTAACTGTTCACGTGGAGGAAGAAACCAAGATGGAATCCGGCATGAAATACTAGTTGACTCAGACAAGGTGAACACCTATCCCAAAAAGATGACGGGAAATTGAAGCAAATGGTTAAACGCCTCTCACAGAAGGGCTGTTTTTCTGATCGCCTTCAAGAAGTTTGTTAAACTAGCACTTTGTAAATATATGCCCATTCCTTGAACTTTCACCCCTTCTTTCCAAAGCTCCTTGCCTTTTCTGCTCATTTTACCGTCCTTTTCCTTTTTGTTCCATTCACTGTAGATACTTCCTTATTCTCTAACTTAATTGTTCTAAATTTTCACGGCAAACTGCGTAGCTTGTTCTATGCAACAATTGTCAAGTGTTTTCAAAATGTTAAGCATCATAGACATTACATCAATTCCAGGTCACGTTTAGCTTTAAGTTAGTTTCAGGGAAGTACTGATAAAGAAGCTACAATATCCAATGTCATAAAACACTCTGGTGCCCACTGCGTGACTAGACTATGCAAAGAATCCTAATGGCGAGCACAGCAGGGAACTCGTTGCTGGAACAGGCGAGATAATGTTACTCATATGCAGAATATATGGATGGCTATCTTAAAATAAATACCGTGCCATGAACAAATCTTCTCTTGAAACATGTTGTTGGATGTCAGATATTACACAAAATCATCCTCTTCTGCATGGTCTGCATCGTTCCATTAGCCAGAAGAGAGCATGTTATGACTCATAGATCAAATGCCGTTCTTTTATAAATACATTCTGTTTCCAGGGTTATTGGGTCTTAAGACTGGGAGAAGCCACATTTCTAACCGATTTAGAAATCCTTGGAGTTTTAACCCCTTCCTGCATTTTCATTCTCTGGAGTTGGAGCTTCACAGTTCTTGCAGTTACAGCAGCTCATCTGCAACAGCCATTCACCTTTGGGCAAGTTTGAGTAGAGGAACGAATGTAATTGAGCATGGACTGCCATGAAACCATTCATGGAGCCCATGGTAGGGTCAATGTAGGTCAGTCCAGGTCTCTAGAACCGGACAGCATCAAAGCCGTGCGTGGGGAGAGGAGCAAGGGCCAGACCATAACCTCGGTGGAGGCGTGTGAGCGTATCCCTGGGGGTAAATACATGGTACAATGTAGGTGTCGAGGCTATCAGGCTCCCGAGGCAGGACATTCAGGTGTGAACCCCAGCGTGGCCACACGCCACTAAGGCACAGACAGCGACACAGCCTGGAAGCCGGGCTCTGGCTGTGCTGGGGCCAGAGGCTCCGGGCGGACCCTGGGGGGCTCCGGGCGGACCCTGGGGAGCTCCGGGCGCCTCCGGGGGAGAACCCGCTGCCCGNGCACCATGCCATGTGTCCCGCCGAGCCGGGCCGCACACGTCTCCTTCTGGCTCCTCGTCCTGCACGCACAAGCGCCCTGCCTGGGCAGGCTCCGGCCGGCCGGCAGCTCGCTGTTCCCCGACGGCAGGCAAGGTCAGTGGCGGCGGCAGGGTCGGGCTGCGGGGACGGGAGGTGCGGGAGCGGAGCCCGCAGCCCGAGCAGGAGGGGCCGTCCCCGCTCTGGGGCTGCTGCGGGCTGAGCTCGCCGAGCTGCCCCCGGCGCCTCCCGGAGCTCGGAGCTCTGCGGGGAGAGCGCACAAGCTCTGTCTGTGCCTTCCCCGCTGCCCTGGGGGTCGCGCCGTGTGCCTGAAGGTGCTGCTGAATGCTGCTTCTTGCTCGCCTTCCTCCGGAGAGGACGCCAGAATCGTTTGGGCTACTAAGCTGAAAAAACGTTTACCGTCATGAGTGTTTATTTGTTTGTCTGTTGCTTTTTTTTTAAGCAAACGGTCGCTTCTGTAACCGCAGCGGCACAATCTGCAGAGGGATCGGTGTTATCAGGGTGTGTGTAAAACCCACTGTGAGTTAGTTAAGCGTATTCAGCGAGGATCGAAAATTAAAAGCAGGGCTTCGTCTGTGGGAGGAGTTTCTTGGGGCTGCTCCCCCAGGTGGATTGTTTCATTCCCCCGGTTGGTGCTGGCTGTACACCTCACTGGGGGGAGCGTAGCTCAGGAATTCTGTCCTGTTGCCTGTTTAAAGGAACAACCAGAGAAGTAGCTCCCAAGAGAGAATAATTACCATTAGCTGTAAGACAGCCTGGTGGTAGACGATACAAAAGCGCAGGAGGAAATTTTGGTTCCTGAAGACCTTCCAGATGCAGTTAATAGCTATGGTGATGTCAGCGAGAGAGCTTGAACGCGTATCTGTGGCCCTCGGAGATCATGGAAAGGAAAAGTGGCAAAGTAAGCCACCTGAAAAGTGAACAATTATCCCCAGGTTAGTTCCTGCTGGATTAATTTAAAGTGAATGCATGCAATCGTTGCATTCCTGTGACTCTACATGGGACATAATAGGGATGGCTGCATTAGCGTGTAGTAGCCATTTAATTGCCAGGCATTTGGAAATGAATGTAGAATTAATTTAACTTTCTAGGCACGAAAAACTTAGGCTTTCCCAAGAGTTTGCGATTAGCTTTGTGTAAAGGGACAGTTCCAAATTTGGCTATTTTTTTTTTGCAGAGGAAGATTGAATGAAGTGCTGAGCCTGAAGGTCTAAAATTTGTATCTCACATAGCTGAAGTGACTGTTAACTGTTGTGATCCCTCCACATCCACGAGTGTGACAAATGGGACAGATAAGGATGCCCTTGTTAAATGTTGAAGGCCTGCTCCCTGCCATGTGGCTTTGGAGCTCAGGGTGTTTCTAGGGTACAGGGCCTTTCTTGGGCTCGGGAAGACACTTCCTCCAGAGATGAGCAACACTATTTCCTATCCCAAGAAGTTGTTTGAAGAGAAGCCAGAGGGTCTGAGGGGCAGATGTAGATGATCTGCAAAGATGGAGATGAGACAGTGGCAAATGATGATGTGTCACATTTTAAAGGAATTCTGCCAGAAAGCATGTTATCTGTCTGAAATAAATTGTGCTTTTCCTGTCATGTGACAGACCATGCATGTTCTTCTCTTTGTCCTAGTTCATTCGCTTTGTGTACAGTCATTAATTTAGGCTGTTCTTGGCCATGTGTTGTGAGTTTGGATCTGCAGAGGAACAGAACAGACAGCAGTGATTTTGAATATTGTCAGATGTTTTCAGTGATGCAGAATTTGGAGAGACTGCATGGGAGGTTTCTCCAACAACTTTGTGCTCATCAAACGAGCACAAAGGGCCTGAATGTTGCTCGTCCCATGTGTGCAGAGGGGCCTGTGCAAACACTGTGATTGCAAGGCCAAGTACTGACTTGAACATGTCCTGCTCAGTGGGATGTTTTGGTCTTGCTTGTGGCACCAATACAAACCAGCATGCTCAGGCTACAGTTGTGGAGAGACGGAGTATTCTCTGGAGCTACACGAAGCACCCAGGGAAATCTTCCCTTTCTTGGCCTGTAAACCCTGAGCAGTGACTTCGGGAAGTGCTTCGCTGGAGAGGGGAGCGTTCTTAGGTGCCCATGGAGGACACCCTGACATGCCAACCCCAAGGCTTGTCAGTGCCATTGGGATAGATTCCTCCATTTAATGTTTGCTGGCACTAATTTTTGTGGGAACGTATCATGTGTTAATATGAATTAATTGTTACTTTAGGAAAATTGAGGCAGTCAGTGTTGGAAAATACAGCCCTTCTTGTTGTACAGTCTAAGTTGCAGGTACTAAGTGACTGTGTTGCCTCTGCCTTCTGTTGAGTGTTACTCTACCCTGGAAGGACACACACATTTTCACTAAAATTGTGTCTCCTGTCTTTCTTTTAGACTGTACTCTTGCTAGAAAGAGACAAGACCTACACTGGCTTGCTGTGGAGCTCAGTAAATTGTTTTGTTATTTGTAGGTTTGCCTTTCCTAACCTCTACCCAGCAGTCTAGAAAAAAGCTGATCATGATTACTTGCAGAAATGTCTTTAACCTCATCCTGTTAAGCTTCGTTATGTTGTAATCTTATTCCCTCTGGTCTTTTGAAAACTTTAAATAATTAATTTCTGCAGTTATATTACAATATATTATTGTTGCAACATAATTCCCCCTCTCCAGTGATCAGCAATCAGAAATGAGCATTTAAGGAGTGGGTAGAAGAAATGAGACTTCTCTGCTTTGATAATCCTGTTGCCACCAGATGCGCAGGCATTATTTTCCCTTTTACTGGTGATAAAGTCCGATATGCCTTAACCTCTACGCAGTAATTACTGTAATGATGAAACAAAAAACTTCCTTGAATAGTTTGAAGTCCAGAAATGGAAGTCTTTGGTCTTGCATGGAGCTTAACAGTTAAGCCCCTACAAATTAAGCTCAAGACATCAAGCAGAGTCAAATTGAACACTGACCACATGTGAGTAAGTTTTCCTTCAGGCGTTTAATTTGCTTATTTCATGAGTTGTGCTGAAAACCATAGCAATGGGAACCTGGTCTTGCAGCATTCTCTCTTAGCTTGTCTTTGCCGGCACAGTATAGGATGTGAGACTTCCTAGAAGTCTTATGATTCAAGTTCTGTAGGTAAACCATAGTTTCAGATATTTGCCTCTCTTACCTCGTCCCATGTTTTCACTTGGGAGTGTGAGTAAGGGGAGACCTTGGTATGGCTTGAGTTGCTAAATTGTCAGACAGACGACACCTTTTGTGCTATCTATACTCTGTGTAAACTGCAGGCTTGAAGTTGTGGACTGAGCTTTCAGTGTCTCAGTTTCTGCTGTGCTTATGTGGACAAGGGCAGGAGATGTCTCTCAGAACTTGTGGTAGGTGTTAGTTTCCATGTTGTCAAGACGTCCTGCTGTGGAGATCTAAAAGCCTGCTGCTGTTGTGTGTCCTGCAAAGCCACAAAGCCATTGTAGGCTTGTGGCAAGGCTCGTGTACAAAGAAATCTGTTGTGTATGAGAATAAGCTTGCTTCTGAAATAAAGATGCAATTGAGACAGTGCCGGATTTCTTGTATGTACCTGTATGTGCGTTAGGAAGTGGCTTTTTATGTGTTTTGTTTGCATTTTTTTGCATTGGGAGTGTTTCAATGAATGTGTTTCAGGGGTCTATGGCCCGAGGAAACATGAGCAGCCACATCTCGTGCTGCAGCTAATGAGGGCAGAGGAGATATGTTCCTTCCTGAAGGGGATGTACCCAGACAGCTACCTGTCCGGGCATGCATTTATCCTGTGGGGCTTCAAAGGTGCAGGCAGTGGTGAGAGAGAAGTATTTCTAGAAACTTTTCTAGGGAGGAGTAAATCGGTCTGGAAGTACGTGGAGCAGGCTAATTGCTTTTTTAACCAACTTAATTAATGAATGAGGTGTATTTGCTTCATGTATAAGTGACTGGTACTTTGGGAATGAAGAACAGCCCTGAGGAAAGAGACCCTGGAATGACATGTATCCTTACAATTTATTTTCAATGAAGTATGTTCAGACTGTGATTTCTTGGGCTGAACTCAAGTATGTCAGTGGAAGATCTGGCCTGGAGGCTGTGAGTTCTTAGGGACTGTTTTATGTGGATCTGTGTTATTTGCTTGGGGCTTTTGAGTTTTGTAGTAATTTTAAAAAATAAAATAAAAAGATAAATGGAACAGGTGGTGTTTGTTTTTTGTCATAGCAGGAAACAAGAATGCCAGTAATGCTTTCTTCCGCTACTAGATCCTGACAAGTCATAAATATCCCATCTTATCTTGGTTGTAAGAGAAGGACACAGCTGATTCATTCACCTTCAGTCCTTTCCTTAAAATTCCGTTCTCTGCTGCAACATCTACGAAAACTGATGCTACTGAGGTGCTATGGCTATAGTGATAAGAAAAATGTGATATATTACAGAGCCATTTAATAGTGTTTTCTTCACCTATGTGTGTATTTGTAAGGCTCTGCCATCTTTCTGGATGTGTGTGGATGGTCTGCTTGGCCAGAGCATCATGACGGGGATAGAGAGAATTTCCAGCTCTTGTGGGATTGGGAAGGGAGCTGTGTATGACAGCCAATCTTTTATATGAATAGTGACAAAATATTTGAAATGAAAAATGTTTAGCTTCTAAATTGAGTGTTACAGTGCGACAGTCGAAAGCCCAAATGAGGGTTGCTTTGCGCAGCAATCTGCACTGCATGCCTTTGTGTTGTTTAGGTGGCATAGTGAATGGCAGTCACTTTGGAGTTTCACTTTAAATCCTGTAAGATCTAAACAGGCCAGTGCTCACCCTAGTTTTGCTTTTTCTTTTTTCCACTTTCTCTCAGAGCAATTTATCAAGACATTGCCAGAATACCACGTGGTTGATCCATCAAGAGTAGATGCAAGTGGACATTTTCTTTCTTTTAATTTACACCATCACATTTCAAACGCAAGGAAGAAGAGAGATCTCAACACAAAGGAAAATGTGGTATATTACAAAATTAACCATGAGGAGAAGGATCTGTTTTTTAACTTGACTGTCCCCGTGGGATTTCTTTCCCATAACTACGTAGTAGAAAGGAGACGTGGCAACTACACTAGTGCGAAGATTGCAGCTCGCTCAGGAGTTCCTTGCCACTTCATTGGCACAGTGTCACAGCAGGGTTCTGAGCACGGGACAGCAGCGATCAGCACGTGCAATGGCCTGGTAAGTCATGTGACCTTTACTGGGGGTTCGGGGCTAATTTTGGTGTCTTTGGGACTGAGTTAGAGCATTAGTATAAGCGTGTGTCTGGTGAGAAACTAGATGAGCCACTGTGATACCTTACTGACATGATGCTCTGGAAGAATCAGTTTAATACTTGATGGCGTTTGGACTTTCGAAAGAGAGAATCAGAAAGTCAAAGACCTCTTTGGGTTTACTTCTCTCTAGGTGTGGTGATTGGTGGGTTTTTTTATTTTTGTTTTTGTTTTTCTGGTGTTCTGGACTGAGTATCTCTGCCATTCATATGAAAGTGAAGGCATCCAAATATTCAGTCATTGCTTTGATCCCATTAGTAGTTGGAGTGGCTTTGCTGTGCATCTGGATATGAGCTTTTGTTTTGTTTTCCTCTTAAAGGAATATAGCTCAGGTGCACTGAAACTGCTCTGCAGGTCTAACCAGCTGATGGTAAGTTGAAAAAACTGGGAGATTTGCTTCAAAACTGGCAGAGATGATGAAATTAAATGCTTGGAGAAAAGGAGTCCCAGGGGAGACCTTCTTGATCTCTACAACTACCTGAAAGGAAATTGTAGAGAGGTGGGGGTTGGTCTGTTCTCCCAAGTAACCAGTTCTCGTAAGTAACAAGTAATAGAACAAGAGGAAATGGCCTTAAGTTGTGCCAGGGGAAATTTAGATTAGATATGGGGAAGAATTTTTTTGCTGAACGGGTTATCAGGCACTGGAGCGTCCTACCCGGGGAGGTGGTTGAGTCCCCATCCCTGAAGGTGTTTAAGAGTTGTGTAGATTCTGAGGGATATGGTTTAGTCGAGGTCTTCTCAGTGTTAGGTTAGTGATTGGACTGAATGATCTTAAAGGTCTTTTCCCAATCTAGGAACTTCTGTGATTCTGTGAAATGTGTGCAGTGTGCATGTGTGGTAGTGCCTGGATGCATGAGTGACAAATAATAGTATTCGAAGGTGCACAGAGCAGTGCACTGATGCCTTTTGACCAGCACATCTCGGTCTACAACAGGCTGGGGACTGATCTCTCATTTTTGAGCCAGTACTCAGCACCAAGATGTGTCTATAAAGTACATGCTTTTCCTGCCAACCTGTCAACATCAAAGTGTGTTCCTTGCTATTGACGTGTATGAAGCTTTGGAAAATCAGTGGGTTACTGCAATATCCTGACAACATACTAAAAGCAACATGAAGACAGCTCTGATGTGGATTAAATGGGAAACTTTGGAATCTTACACAAGTGCTGATAACACTTTAGGCCTGTTGCCTCAAGAAACAGGCCATTGCTTGAGGTCATAAGCTTCAGTCCCACAGGCATGAAGATGGAGGATTTTCTAAGTAATTCTTCCAGTGGAGACTAACTTCTCAAAGTGTAACTGAAACACCTCATACGGGGTCAGTAAGGGAAAGGAGATGTGGTGATAAAAGTAGCTCCTTTACCAGAATGTCTTTGTTTTCAGTAGGGTGAGTACTTTAAAATGAAGAGCTAGGTCTTAATTATGCCTTCTGAAGTATTTAGTCTGCAGTAAGGTTTAAAAGAATGACTCAGATTTCTTTTTAAATTCAGCATGGTAATATCCTTGAAAGTGATCCTTTCATTTGCTTTACAATCTTCCTGAGGTTTGCTTCAGTTTGGAGGTTTTTAAAACAATGTTTGCTAGAATACAGGCTTGAGGATTCTTTCTTTTTGACAAAACACTCATATCAGAAAAGTACTGTCATAGTTTGGTTTTCTCCTCTACCTTAAAACTGAACTTTGAAAATACAAAAGCATAGATTAATTCAGGTTGAAAGAGACCTCCTTGGAAAAACACAATGATTTTGATGTGATGGTTTTTGAAGTCCAGAAGTCACTGCTCTGAAGAGATTATGGTGCGAGTTGGGTCTGAATCCCTTAATTCCTCTGCGTGCCACAAGCTGGGGAAAGGTGGGTTAGCTTTCCTTTACTTTCAAAGTTTTCCAAAATCCAGTGTCATATTAAAAGTCATTAATGAATAATTTTGCCAGCATGGAGAAATTCAGTCGGGTTTTCAGGATGAAAACCTGAGAATTCTGAAGCTGTATATGGTGTTCTGCTGCTTTCTGAGCTAATGGTGAATTGCTTCAATTCTGGAGATGTCAAATTTTTTTTATCCTTCAGCACCATATATATTTCTACTTTTTTTTCTTTTTCTTTTTTTTTTTTTTCCCTGGGGTGTCTTGTGTTTCTCCATTGAAAATAATTTTTCTGTTTTTTTTTACAAGAGAGGGGAGGAGACTTGAGAATTTGAGATTCTGAAAACCTATGTCATGAGGAGAAATTGTAAGCTTGTTTACTGTAGAAAATTTAATTCTAAACTGCTTGATAGAAGGAGTTGCATGAAATAATGAATCACACAGGGCGAGTTGATAAGGATCCTTGGGGCTGAGAGGGTAAGAAAGAGAAGAAGATAACAAAACAGTGTGATTGAAAGATGCCAGACTCCGAGAGTTTGCTGCGCAGGTCCTCANAAGTAAAATCTGAAAGATGCCTGTGGGAGAGGAATCCTTGTTTTAGTCCTGTTTCTGGAATGGCTTCCTCTCATGTTACGTCTGTTTGCTTCGCATTTGAAAGTTGCTGAATTTCCAGGATAACAGCAGCGTATAAGAATGAAACAAAAATGCATGGTGTAGATTTGTGTTCTGCCATAAAGGTCACACACACATAGAGCACCGAACGTTTAGAAAACCTGGAAATGTATTTTCATCTCCCTTGTG
>WEIS01040539.1:0-12479 GCA_013389965.1 Todus mexicanus
TGTGTCGCTGTGTGCGGGCGCCCCCTGCCGGCCCCGCGGTTTTCCCGCCCAGCGCTCGCGGCGGGCGGAGGCGAAGAGGCCTCGCCTGAGGGGCCCCTCTGAGGGCAGGGGCCGGGGGCAGCCCAAAGGTGCCTTCAAATTTGGGTGACCTGAGCGATGCTGCGTTATATGTCACGTATGTGTCACACGCGTTTGTCCCGCCTCGTGTTTTAAGTTTCTCAAAGGCAGAATCAAGCTTTTAGCCCCAGGTGTTTGCCTGTGCGAGGCTGTCCTCTCTTCTCGCTGTGAAGGAGCTCTCTCAGGTGTGATGAATCCCTGCTCTCTGCAAAGAACCTCTCCCAGTCACCTCCCGCTATCATTAAGTTAACGCAGGGAGTGATTTCATTGAAGGGAACCTGCTTCCCGCCAGCAGCTTTGCTGTTATCCCCACACAGGGCTGAGCTTTCATCGCTCACGCTGTTTGTCACCGATTTGTGGTGCTGGCAGTTGTGCGCTGAGCTCTCGCTGATGGGAGCTGAGCTGGAGGAAAGGCCTGGAGCTGTTCTGTCTAACTTGTGGGCAAGCCTGAAGGCCGGGGAGCCCCTCATCCTGCTGTCCCCAAGGGTCTGTGTGCCGGGGGTGCACGCCGAGGGCTCTCGGAGAGCTGAGCATCTTCTCTCCCCGTGGAGCGCGCAGGGTGGCTGGCTCCACGTGAACATCTTCAGGTACGTGGCAAAAACTAAGGGAAATAAGTCGGAGTCAGCATTTTTAATCAAAGCCACGGGTAGAGAAAGTTTATTTAAGCTGGGTTTGATTTAAGCTGATAAAAGCCGGAGAGAAACGTAGCTCTGGGCTACTCAGCGCAGTCATACTTTATTTCCTATTTTATTTCTTTCTTCTACAGTTTCAGTGCTAACTCACGTTACAGGTGTTTTTGAAAGTTTCAATGAGTGACTCAGTTTGATGGTATTTCTGTTGGTGTTTATTTCTAATGAATGTTTACTAAATAACTCCTGTGAAATTCACTAAGCTGAGCGTTCCTCTGCTTCTCATGCAGTACCTCTCATGGACAGAGGAGGCTGCTGTGCAATTGTGCCTTTCATTTGGGGGCTGTGATGTTTAGGGGACTATATTGGCCTTGCTAAATACCTGCTGAGGACTCTCCCAAGCTCGACCTCTGTTGTCTCTCAGTAAATTGTGAGGCTGCCTTCCTGGCTTGGTGTGTGTGAGGGTTTAGGGATGAACGGTACCATACCCTATCCAGCATGCACCGACGCAAGTGCAAGCTGGGTTTCCTTAGCTTCCCTGTGTTCTTAAGGCTACTAGGAGAGAGAAGCACTAGTAGACAGGGTGCTCCTCCAAAAGCTCGATCACAGGGATTTGGTTTGGAGATTAGGTATATAGGTTCTGAGCCCCTCAGTTCCAGAAGGACCCAGAACTGCTGGAGAGAGTCCAGCGCAGAGCCCCAGAGATGCGGAGGGGAGGGGAACATCTCCCTGCTGGGCAAAGGCTGAGGGAGCTGGGGCTGTTCAGCTTGGAGAGAAGGAGACTGAGGGGGGACCTCAGTCATGGTTAGAAATATGGAAAGGGTGAGTGTCGGGAGGATGGAGCCAGGCTTTTCTTGACATCACCCCATGATAGGACAAGGGGCAATGGGTGTAACCTAGAACACAGGAGGCTCCACTTGAATATGAGAGAAAACATCTTTACAGTGATGGTGACAGATCCTGGCACAGGCTGCCCAGGGGGTGTGTGGAGTCTCTGCCTCTGGAAGCATTTCATACCCACCTGGATGAGTTCCTGTGTGACCTCATCTAGGTGATCCTGCTCGGGCGGGGGGATTGGACTAGATGATCTTTTGAGGTCCCTTCCAATCCCTGTCATCCTGTGATTCTGTGAATGGAAAGCACTGGAGGCTGCCTCAAGGACTGCCTCCCCCCTCTTCTGCCAAAGCATTTTTTGCCTACCTAAGATGCTCCTGCTGTTTTTACCCGTTCATTAAGCTTGTAGATAGTAGGGTAAAGCACTGTCAACTGAAATCCCTGGCTCTGCAACTGACTCCCAGATTTGTAGTCTGGCCTTAACCTTAGCACAAACAAATGCTTGTTTAGGTTGTTTCGTAAGTATACGGTTTAGTGCCATCACCAAATTTCTGGCTAATAAAGAACTTTCCAGAAGGAAACAATAAATGGCAGCAAAGCATATCCCTGAAGTGGGTTTTGGGTGCGAAAACCTGAGCCTTAGTACACGTGTCTTTTCAGTAATGAGAAAAAAAGAACAGAATCAGCTTTTAGGATAAAAGACATAGCTCCTCTTCTAGACCTAACTCATGGTATAGGATGATGATTTGTAATAGATAGCACACCTGACACTGTCTGTGGGTGAGCTTCACCACAATGAAAATCACTCTCTCCGGACAGAACTGTTTTGTGAACTTAGAAATCCAAAAGAAAATCAGGTAGTTAGTGCAACGTATTGTCCTGAGAAAGAGCATCTAGTTACAGCAGACTGAAATAGGTGGTGGCTTGTTTTTTTTTCCAAGGGAACATATTGAGTGAACTGTATTATTCTCTAGATAATGGACAAAAACATTCTTTATTATGAGAACTTTATGCTCTTTCATAAGCATTAATAATGCTGGGGGTGTGTGGGTGGGAGAGCAGGTGGGTAGGAAGGGTAAATGGAAAAGCAAAATGGGACAGCTGTGAGTAAAATTTCTTACTAAATATTTCTCCATATGATACCCCTTTTCTTCAGAATGTTTTTATAGAAGAGATGTACTTTGAATTTCCTGCAGTCTTCAGGTTTTACTGCTTTTTTAAAGTGCAGCACTTCTGAAAGGAGATGGGAAAGGGATGGTTGAGGAAGGCCTTTATTTGTCCAGGTGACATACAGTGCTAACAGCAATGGAAATTTCCCCGTGCTGTGGGCCAGTGCCTAAATCTTGTCTAAAAATCATCACTTGGGCTCAGAGCGTTGCTCCTCTCCAGTGCTCATTTATTCTCCAGCAACTGTCCCAGGCCTCTTGAGATAGGGCAAACATTCTTGGTCTTCTAAAAATGTTCCTGTGCTTTAGAAATTGGGTGGGTTTTCCTCATTATCTTCCTCAGAGGTCAAAGAGCCATAGTTGCAGCAGTAGTTGATGCACACGTGGATGGATTTGGGTGGATTCTTGGGGTGGGCTCCAGGTCAGAGTACCAGGAATCCTTCTATCTTATGTTCACCTGGAAAATTCTGTCATTAAATATGATTTCTACATTGTAACAACCAAATGGTTCAGCTCTGGGGTTCTGTCCCAGTGTGGCAGGATTAGCCCTGGATTTTTCTTTCCTATTTCGATCTGTTTGCCTCACTATTGCTGTGGTAAAATCTTCCTCACAGATACTGGTGATGAAGGACTGTCCTGCTACTGAGAATTACCAGTAAGAATTTCTGTTCAGGGTCCCGAAAACTTTATTAACACAGGTCTTTCTTCCCCAGGGTGTGCAGAAATGCTTTTCTGAAGTGATCACCTGCATTTTGATTGGAACTTATTCTTTTGGTTGTACTGATTACTTTTTTTTTTTTCATGGCTGAAAGTAAAACGCAATGAGCTTGAGATATCGTTATGTAGATCTTGCCAGCTAGCTTCTCTCTAAATTAAAGAAATATTCAACCTCAGCCTGCGTGCTGGAAGCGCTAGATCTCTATTTATTTATGTAGGAGGGAAAACACGAGGAGCGTGCCATTGATTTCATTGATTGGAAATGTGTAACTAGCACCAAAAAAGACAAGTCGGAGTGCGTACCAGCTGCTCAGAGGCTTCCACAGCCTGCTAAAGAGTTGAGACATGAGCAGAAAAGTCATTTGAAGGAGGTAACTCTTTCAGGCTGGATAAATGCTTTTGTCCCTCTACGCTTACAAGTCCAAATGTAATGCTTGAGAATTATGTGGGGACGTGTCAAAAAAAGAGATTCTTAGAGGAAACTCAAGCTGGGCAATTTGCATTAGTCCATCAACAAAGACAGAGCAGCAGAGCAAAGAGAGCCTCAGCCTACACATCTAGCAGGGAAAATGTTGCAACGCGAATTAATTTTCATTAAAAAGGTGTGTGAAGCAGCAGGAGGACAAACTGGGACTCTCTGCAGATGGAGAGGGCAGCAGTAGGAAGGCATCAGCAGGGAGACCTTGTGCTGCAAATTCGCATTGTGGAGGAAAGGCAAATGCACTTACCCTGTCTGCTGAGGGAGTTTTCTTCTTCTCGTAGGCTGTGTTTGACAGCTACTCTACGTGGGTGCTTTTGGCCTTGGGGATTCTCATTTCGGTTTGGTTTTAGTACCTGGAAACCCTTGAGAAGTATCGGAAAAATCAAACAGCCGTGAGTCATTGGTTGTTATCTGACATCCCTGCAGACCAGAGGCCTGTAAAAAAAAAACCCCAAGCCCACAAGGAACTTTTCCCTTCCCCAAAAAAGGTCAAGCTGTTAGCCACAAAAACAGCAGATGTTGAAAGGAAGTAATTTTAAACTGTAAGATTGAAATTGGCAGCGGGGGAAGATGAGTTGCCAAAATGTGTCTTTGTTTTGTGTTTCTGAAAGCCTCGATCCCTCCTAATGGAAGACTTCCACGCTTGGCCCCTGCACAGATGTACTTGCGTTACGTTTGACATGCTGTGGCGCAATCGGAAGGCTCAGGCTAAAAAAAAAATAGCCTGTGAAGCGAGTCCAGAGCAATTAGCCTATGGCAAGCTCTGCATCGCTCTGGTTTTAGTGCTAGCAGCACAAGAAGTGATGATTTCTGAGGCAGAGCCGTGAAGGCTGCTCTCACTAGCAGTCAGGTGAGAGTACTTGCCACGTGGCAAGAAGCGATGGGGATTTGGTCCCTGGAATTTCCCAAATCCAGCTTTTGTGTCTGCATGTGAGCACTTCGGTACCAGCAGCTCCAGTGGCTTCTCCTGAGGAGCTTCCCTGTGCTTCTGGTGTGGCAGAGCTGCTGGAGGGTTGAAGTTACTGCACAGAATCCCCTGTGTACGAGCCAAGGTGAAGAAAAAGAGATTCTGTTAATCGGGGCTTGTGGAAATCAAGTAAAAAGGCAGAACTTTGAGGAGAGTAGGAGAGCAGATGTGATTTCTCGTTGAGTGCATGGGATGGTTCAGAAACTCTATAATTACTTTGTGATAAGTTGCACGGAATCCTTGTTAATTATTGCACATACGTGCAAAGAAATAAGAAGCGTTTTGTAAATGTAGTGGCCAGAGAAGGAGAGTAATTGAAACGTTAATTCTAATCATACACGGTGCTCTTGCATTGATTTTTAAATTCATGTTATCCGTTAATTAGTTAATGCCTGTAAAGTGCATTGAAGATAGCAAATGCTATAAACTACTATGTACCATTGTTCCTATCATTATCCACTAGGTTTAATTAGTTCTCGTACATTTTAATTGGATTATTGAGATGAAAACTTGGAGAATATGATTTCAGACCAAATGGTATCCCCGGAATCCCGGGGAAGCAGCAGCTGCGGTGCCTGTACATGCAAATAAGAAAAGTAGCTTGTTTATGTGGAGTGATGCACGAACCCTCTCGTATTTGTCCTGCATGAACACGTTCATGTGGTGGGCTTCCCTTTCCCCCAAAACTGACCGGGGTGTCCTAGGCAGGACACACTCAGCCCAGCCTGGGGATGGTGTTTCTACAGAAGGATGTGTCACAGTGCTGAGCAGTGATTTATGGCCCTGGAACACTGGAAACAAGAAGATTATAGCACAGAGATGCGAAGATTCTCCATTTCCCTGTGGGGCCAGCACATTTCTGTCACCCTCTGAAGAAGGGGAGCTGACTTTAAACCAATAATTCATTCTTTTTCTATATCTGTAATAATGATGAAACCTGCCGACCTTGCCCTTCATTCTTGCCCGTGATGCAGAAGGATGTATGGAAAATAACTGTTTCTGTTCAGCCTTATTTAATTATTTATTTAGAAATGACTGCTTTGGAGGGCAGCGTCAATATCCGATCCTCTTGGAAGAAAACCTTTGGGAGGTTTTCCTTTCAGCTTGGTCCAAACTGCTTCCCTCTCTCCCTGCCTTCCCGCAAGATCAGGGACTTTCCGGGTTTGTGTAAAGTTCCAGAACCTGCTTTATTTCCAAACCAGTAATTGGGCAGCTGGCAAATCTTCCCGTGTCTACTTGCAACAAGCCTCTGTGTTCTGCATTTTTTTTCAGCATGTTTTTGTTTTAGTGCTTATAAGATGCCTCTGCTTAAAAATCCCCCCACAGGAAAAAACAGACAAGGTATTACAGTAGAAAAAGGAATACATTTGTTCTTATTCTAGTAGACGTTTATCCAAGTTAAATCAGGTGGGATTTTCTGATGCATGCCTGACTTGCAAAATTCTCTCGCACGTCTTTGCATTTTTGGCCATGCGCGGCAGTACTTACCCGTTGGATTATTGAACTGTAAGGGGATTCCAGGCGACAAGAGAAAAAAGTGGGCAATATGCTTTTTATTTTTTTCCCCCCAATTTTCTATTAGCTATTTCCCTCTTCTAACTTTGTTTCTGTAATTTTCTCTGTGCAAATGTCAGCTCGCTTCTAATAAGAGATGAGAAATAAGGCTGATGGGTAAGTAATCGAACCGGGTACCAATCCAGCACCCCTTGCCAATAATGGAAAGACCCCGATGGAAACCGGTGAGTTTGGGGACAAATTCTTCGGGACAAGTGCTCTAAACCATCTAGCAGTTGTCTGTTTCCATAGCGCCGAGTTCCTGATAGCAAAATAATGAGGCTTGTCCCCCTTTTTTAATCACAGCTTTCTGTTAGTCAGTTCGGGGGGTTTATGTAGTGGTATCTTAGCCCCAATTCTTCAGACCTCGTAGCGCTGAGCTTAACTGTCCCTGCCTTCAGATATTAGGAAGTTAAAATCTTTTTATTTAACCTTGGATGAGTGTTTGCTATGTCAGCCTAGGAAATCAAGTTTCTGGATCAGATCCTCTTTTACTTCACGTGGTGCTGCAGTTGCAAGAATTCCCTGTGCGGTGATCTTGCTTTGCTCGCGTTGTTTATCTAGCGTTCCGAACAGAGCAAACGCTCATCTCCTGAAGAGCGGGGCTGGGTGGTGGGTTTTGGCCTCTAATATTTCCTTGTCGGAAGCAATTGTTTCAACTGCAGCCTATCAGTTTATCTTCAGAAACACTTGCCCTTGGCGATTGTCATACCTCAGCTGTGACAAAATGTGCGGCAGTCTGAGTCTTTCCTTTCCTCTCCCTGTATATTCCAGATGTTATGGTCCATGTCAGCCCTAATTGCTGGGAATTGACTGAGGTCGGCAAGATTTTGCTGGCAATTCGGAAGCGATGATTTGTGCTGTACTGAGGTTAAATGTTGTTTCTTGCAATTGCCGAGTTGCTCCCCTCTCTGTTTTACCTCTGTTTCATTCAGTTTAAGGTTTCCACTGTGGTCTGTTGTGCCTGTGGCGATGCGAGCCCTACACAGGGATTTTCTCTGCCAATGAATTCCTGCTCCATTTAAAAAAACAAACAAGCAAAAAAACCCCCTCACCTCAATGCCCACCTATTTGTGCAGCAGCGGTTTGCGGAGTTCATGCATCTCCTCTTGAATTGAGTGCTTAATAATAGCTGAGAGGAGCACGCTTAGATTAGAAATTCTGATTTGGGTGTTAAATTTCTTCTTGCTTTTACTGTTCATAAGCAAACAGAACAAAATGTCCAATAACGTGCGTATCATCGCAACGCTGCGTTGCGCAGAACCTTATGATCCAGCATGTAATGTTAAGCTAGCAGTAGCTGGAATAGTTCATTTACCTACTATATTGAACACAGCTTAATTAAATATTTAATGGATTTTTCCTGCTGAGAGGAATCATCAGAATAAGTAAAGAGCGTGTTTGTGGAGATGAAAGTTGCAGGGAAAGGTGATCTGTGGGGATCGCTGTTCGTTCAATAACCTCGTGAGCTGCCTTTCCAATCGCTGTGTACTTCTCTTCCAAGTGTGGTATTGCCCGCATTAATATGTACGTGCATATTGCAGCGGCCCCAAACCAGAAAAGAATTTCAAAGTGTCATTGCGTGATGCGATGGCAAATATTAAGTTGATTGCTGTTAGCTGAACAGACAGTATAGGCGGCAGCCAATGCATCATTTGAACGCATTCAAAGGCTCGGAATAGAACGTGGAGTCAAGATGACTTTAGCAGTGAGCCAGAAGCAGATCAGACGCCTGCAAGCGTGGAGTTCGTGGGCCATTCTCTGGACGTTTCAGCAGCGGTACACGGCCAAAAGGTTTTATAAAACTTCACGTACTGCAGGCAGCAGCGACAGGGTTAGGGAAGATGAGGCCAATGCACAGTGTCATTGGCGACATCTCTGTCATCACCGCACCAGCTAAGCTATCGCTTCAGCCAGAGGGAGCTGATACGAGAACACTGCCTGTGTGAAGACAGTCACCTTGTCTCCCCTGCAATCTCTGCAGACCCTGTGGTCTCTGCTCCTAAAGGCTCTTGTCATTTGGGACACCGTGCCATTCTTCTCTCACCCGTGTCCCATCAGCACATCTCCCTGTGGCTGCCCGGGTTGAGGCACACTTGCAGGACCACCCTCATTTTTCTCATATAAAGTATTCTGTGAATAACAATTTTTTATTTTTTAAAGGATACCTGCTTTCCTGTGTTGCTTTCACTGGACAAAATGAGAACCAGTGAAGGCTTGCAATAAGCCCAAAGGGCTCTGAATGCTCGCTGCTTCATCCATATTATTAGCATATCACACCAGATCATTGTGAGGAATTCCCAGTGAGCTGGACACTGAGGATTTGGTCAGAGGTGTGATATGGTCTAACAAATATTGCAATAGTTTTTAAACTACCGTAGCAACACCCAGAGTACATTCAATAGGAAGTATTGCTTTCTGTTAGATAAGCTCTGAATGCTTCACGTTATAGGAGCCCAAACACTGAAGGTTGTGGGGTTTCAAACAAAAAAAACAAAACAAAAAAAGAAGTGGGTAAAAAACCCAGTTCTAAAGAACAGGGAGAAGGAAACCAGAATCATTAGAGCTGCAGTTGGTGTCAAGGCAGCGAATGTTAGCACAGTTACGTCTGCTAGAGAGGTTGTGTTACTCCTGCTGCTTTTTATTAGATAAAATGGATTTTGTCTTGGAATTCTGCCTTGCAGAAAGAGCTATACGGAACAAAGCACCCCTCAGCTGAAGCATGGGGTCAGGGCTGGCAATGCCACATTGCAGGTTAACTCTGAAAGATGCTCGTTAGGAGATGAACTGTTCCCAATTTGCTAGGGTAAGCAACACTCTAGGTGCTACGGTCTGCCCACTGGCTTTGAGAAGTGCTGCAGTGAGGATGTGAGGCTGATCTGGACTGATGGGCACGTACCTTCCNAGTTGGTGTCAAGGCAGCGAATGTTAGCACAGCTACGTCTGCTAGAGAGGTTGTGTTACTCCTGCTGCTTTTTATTAAATAAAAGTTCAATGGGTTTTGTCTTGGAATTCTGCCTTGCAGAAAGAGCTATACGGAACAAAGCACCCCTCAGCTGAAGCATGGGGTCAGGGCTGGCAATGCCACATTGCAGGTTAACTCTGAAAGATGCTTGTTAGGAGATGAACTGTTCCCAATTTGCTAGGGTAAGCAACACTCTAGGTGCTACGGTCTGCCCACTGGCTTTGAGAAGTGCTGCAGTGAGGATGTGAGGCTGATCTGGACTGATGGGCACGTACCTTCCGTGGGGGTTCCTTGGGTTTATGCTTTCCTTTCATTGCATGGTACCCAATTTTATACACAAGAACCAATGCTTGGCTGAAAAGAATGGGTTGGTTTGTATTTTTAAGCTAGTCTAGTATTTAAAGTGAATCTGGGGAAATACTGAAAAGAATCTTATTTTGCTTCTCTGTAAATAGGTACCCTTGGTAAGGATGGGAACACCTCCAAATGGGAAGTCGAGATAAGTTGGGAATAGCTGGAACCATTTCCCACCAAGCTCCGCTGTGGACACTCTCACTGTGAAGCAACAAGAGATAGGGAGAAACCGGCTCTGGAGACGGGCTGCTGGTGGCTCTGGCAAAGGGGTAAGTGATGGACAAATAACCAACAATTTCACCGAAGCCCACCTTATTGCAGACAAATGAATTTGGGGGCATTTGTTGAAACTGCAGAGGCTATTTCCAACACGCCATCCTACCAAGGAAGGAGGTGGGTATGAAAGGCCATCAGGTAGTGATGCAGCAGCCAGAACGAGTGGGGTGGGTGACCCATTTAAATATTTTGGGGATAAATGAAGGTGATTCGAAATGAAAAGTGCTGCGTCACAAGCCATTGGAGGTCTGTCTCATATATTCTTGTTGTCGATTAGTTTTATTTAAGCGTACTCAGCTTTATAAAAACATAATGAATAATCCCCTTTTTTCATAAAAAGGTTTTATTAATAAGTAACAACGATGCCACTGAAAAAAACAGATGAAGAAAGAAGCTTTATAGCTTGAAAATACAGTCTTGTGTCTGGTAGATTCCAGGAACCGCTAACAGAGTGTGGAGGCTTTCCTCTTCCTTAGACACCTGGTTTGCATCACGTTTTTTAGCACTTAGGAACTACGGCTTATTGGTGTGGTATGATGGGACGGTGGCTTCTGTGAATGGAGCTGGGCTCCGTGAGTGTGGCTTGTTGTATAGCTATCAAGGAAGCCCCTACTCCAGTCGATTTGTGTCGCTTTTCATTCACGATACCAGAGCTTAAACTTGAAAAACAGACACAGGAAGGAAGAGGGGAAAGCAGGAGGGGCGGAAGCTCATGTCAAGTATTCAGTGTCCATCAGGGTAAGGGAGTTTTCCGTGTTGCTCCTTGCAGCCAGGGGTGCCTGCCTTCCTGGCACGGTATTGCTTCATTTCCAAAACTTTTAAACTTTTTTCTAAGGACTCCTCCTACCTTAATCTCATTCCAATGATTGTGTGTGCCAGGTGGGCTGCACGTGCTTAAAGATATGCTTCACTACAGTTCTGCTGGTGTCTTAAAAGAGGACAGGAGATCTCAGTCTTCATCCCTGCAGAAGATACTGTGCCAGGGCTGGGGGAAGCAAAGGATTATGCTGTAGGACGTTCACCTTTTCTCACTTCCCACCACAGTTACTTGCATTAGCAACGGCAAAAAAGAAGCGTCTGGCCTCTTATTAACTCACTGATCAAACATGAACGCAAAATGAAGTCCAGCTTTACCCCAATGATGAACAGGAGTACAATTAAAACAAACCCACAGATGCTCTTGTTATGCATCTACAATGGAGCCCAGCCAGAACAAACTCAAAGCTGTGCGGAAAAGTTGCCAAGCTCTTCACGATAAAATCAGCCCCGTAAAAGCGTTATAATTAACGATTTCATTCTAACATCCCTGGATGCCTTTAAGTTATTGTTTCAGGTATGTTCTCTGCTGAGTTGGAAAGGTGCCTGCGTCTGTATTTTATTTAGTCTCTAAGGATCAGTCATCTAACCACTTGTTTAACCTCGAGCAGTTTTAAAGCGTGTTCATTTACATGCACTTCCCTGAGATTAACAAACGGGTTTAGGAGCGCTGGCCAAGACCCGTCAGAGCGATTTCCAAGTCAGTCTGAGTGGCAGTACCATTTCCTGGCACCACCTGCGAGTAATCCGTGACCCGTGGATCCCAGGTTTGTCCTGGAGGAGGACCACAGATGTCTGCAGTATTCCAATGGAAATAAAAAGAAGACCTTTGGGGATGTTTTTGATTCTATTACAGATTCCAAGTCAGATCTGCAATTCTGGCTGTGCCGCAGTCGCCCCAGTTCCTGCCACTCGAGCAGGGAGTGCGAATTGCTCTCCGCTCCTCTTCTCTGGGGTGGCTTTGGTGGTTCTCGTGGTGGGTTTAATCCGCTTTAAATGCAGGCTGCCATCCACAGGGATGGTCGTGCTCCACCTCCTTCCCTGGGGCTGTGTGTTCCCTCCACCTCCCTTCCATCCGATGTAGGTCCTGTGAGCCAGATCAATGCAGCCATCCCCTGGAAAACCAGGCGTTATTTTTAGGTGGATGTTTTCATTTTTAATTTTTCTTTCACTGCCCCTTGAAGCTGATCCAGTTAAGCGCAGAGTCGCTAGATCATGAGAAATTGGTAGGTGGCAGCAGGAGGAAGTTCATAGCAAACTTTCAGTGAGAAATTAGGAATTCTGAAAAAAAGGAGACAAACTTTTCAACAATTTTAAGAAGGAGAAATGTTTTTGTTTGTGTTTTTTTCTTTAGAGAATAAATATAATATAGGAAATTAATTAAAGGATTTAAAGTTGAAATTTTTTAAAAGTTGAAATTTTAAAAATAGTTAAAGTTCTGAAATTTTAAAAAGCCCAGGGATGAACTTAAGCTGAGCTTTTTTGCCCCTCTCCGGATTAATAAGAACAGGTTGTTTTGTGTTTTTTTTCTAATTTCTTTAGCATTTTCTCATGGTTGGGAATACATCAACCCTTTTAATCTCAAAAATATTTCTGGGATGAG
>WEIS01040540.1:1797-13756 GCA_013389965.1 Todus mexicanus
GACCGCGGCTCCCGCGCCCCCTCCCCTCCGCCGAGCCGGGGCGGCCGGTCCCGGAGAGCCGGGCGCTGGGCTCCGGGCAGCCACCGCAAACCAATAAATACTCACACAGGAGGGGGCTGGTTTGAGTCGCTCTCATTTTGTCCGGCACCGCTCGCCGCGCGGGAGGAGCAGATGCAGCCGGGGCTTGGAGGAGGGACAGGGGGGGCTCCTGATCTCTGTGACCAAGAGGCTGGAATTGGCTCTGGAAGAGGAAAACCACAGTTACCGAGGGAGGGAGTGAAGCAGCGTGGAACCGGTTCCCCACTGTGTTGCCGGGAGCACCGACCGGGCTCTGCCGGACCCGGCACCATCCTCGGTGCTCCCCAGAGCCGGGCAGAGGAGGGAGGATGGATGCGCTCGAGGGGAGCTCGTGTTCCAGGCAGGAGGACGCTAATTTTAGGTCCTACCTGCAGGCAGGGCCAGGCCAGCGAGCGCCGGGGGCTGCTCCGTGCCCCGGCAGTGCCGCCGTGCCCCGCTGCGCTCCAGGATCGGCGCGCTGGAGCCGAGAGCAGCCACGAGGCGAACGGGGGTGAAGAAAAGGAAAATACGAATCCATCGTAACTCCGGCGGCAGCCAGGAGCCCGCTGGGGGCTGCCGGTGTGCTGGGCTGGCAGCCCCAGGCTGCCCAGGGGCTGTGGCCTGTCCGGTGGCCCTGCCTCGTCCTCTCCCTCGTGGGCAGGAATTGGCCTCATCGGCGAAAATTGAAGTGGAGCGTTTGCTATAAATACCACTAATCCCCCGTGCTGGGGGGAGCGCGGCGCGGGCGGGGGCTGGCGGCGCCGGGGGATGTCGCACGCTAGAAATTAATTTAAATCCCAGCACTTCACCCCGGCCTGATGCCCCTGGACCTCCTCCTCCCTGGGCTGCTCCTCAAGGCTCCGATGGGAAGAGCTTTGCCCCCCAAAGCAGCCCCGCACCAGGGGCTCATCCTGCTCTGCCCCACCTCTGCTGCCGGGGTGGGATGGGGTGGTCCCCGTCGGCGAGCGGAGCCGCGCCGGTGCCAGCGCTTGGCGCGGGGTGAGCCCAGGGCGAGCGCNGGGCCCAGCTCGGGCGGCCACCAGCCCCCGCCGGCCACCAGCCCCCGCCAGTCACCTCCCCCAGACACCTAAAACCCTCCAGTCCGCTCGATTTTGGTTTGTTTTTTTTTCCTTCTCAAAAGAGAAAATTTGCCTCAAAACCCGCCAGAGGGGCCTGCAGTGCGCGGTCCAAGGGTTTCCAGCTCACAGTCTGAGAACCCCTCCGGTTTCTTGTGCCTTCTTTTAAAAAAAGAGACAAAACCCATAAAAGCAGAAGGACTGAGCCTGCCCTGGCTTAAAAAAAGGACAATTCTCATGCATTGTTTTAAAAAGGGGAAGGGCAGGGTCTAGAGTAACGGGAGCGGGGAGGGGGCGGCGGCCGGGCCTGCGGGGAAACGGCGGCTGCTCCCGGTTCCGTGGCGTCGGGGAACGCAGGAGGCACCTGCCCCTGTCCCTGCCCTCGCCTCCCAGACCCCGGGCGCCTCGTTACGCATCAGAGAAGGAGAAATTATCTTCCTCCTGGGGTTTGCGGATCCAGCTGCCGTAGCCCATGGCCTCCAGCGCGCCGAAGAAGCGCTGCTTGGCCTCCTGGTAGGCCGTGGCCGCCTCCTTCGCCTCCGCGTACACCGAGAGCCTCTGCAGGGCTTTGCGGTCGCTCCCGGCACAGAGCTGCCGGAACAGGGCGAACATTCTCCTCTTGGACACACGAGACACCTCCAGCTTCGGCCTGGGAAGGAGGAGAAAGGCGGCGGTGAAGGGCGGGACACGCGGAAGAGCAAAAAGAGGGGAAAAACCCAAAGAGGGGAAAAACGCCTGCGAGGTTTCTCGGGGGGCCCTGTCGCAAGGTTCGGGCTGCGCAACGTTTCGCGTTGCTCCCTCGGGTCAGTTCTATTCCTCCTTCTCTCCAGCCCTCCCCGCTCCAAGGTGCTGCAGCGGCGCTCGGTGAACCCGCGGCTTCGGAGCCTCCCCCTCCTCCCCCACAGAGAAAAGCAGCGTCAGGAGAGGCTCCTCTTACCCGTCGACTTTCCCTTTGGTGCCATCCAAGACCTCGACTTCGCTCTCGTCAGCAAGACACCAGTTCACCGAGGACTCCTTCGTCTTGCCCGTCTGCCGCGCCGAGTCGTAGACGCTGACGCGCCCGACCTGCCGGCAGGAGAGAGGGTTTCGTCACGGCCCTCCCTCTGTGCGAGCACCATCAGGGGAGCCTCTCGCCTCGGACGGGGGGCTCAGCTCGTCCCAGACTCCAGAGAATCCCAGCGGGGCCCAACCCTGAGAGCGGAGGTGGAAGAGGGGACGGGAGGATGAGGAGGGGCCAAAGGCCGCGGTACCTCCGGGTGGTTGATGCGATAGGGAGCCTGGAGCCTCTCCTCCAGCGCGCGCCGGTCCCTGGCCACGCGGCAGCAGATGGCCCGCGTTAGGTGACCCTGGCTGTACAAGTAACCTGCGAGGAGAGACGCGGCGGCGTCAGGACGCGGGTGACGGAGGAGAGACCGAACCCCGAGCACCACAGCGCGTCTCGTGAGTCCCAGCGGGGCAGCGCCTCCAGCCCGGCCTGGCCACGCCGGCAGGTTCTCACCGAGCGTAACAGAGCTGAGATAAACCGGCTCGAGGAAGTGAGACAGCAGCGCCCCTTGCAAGCCAAGCACGTTCCAGCGTAAGATTTTGTCGCTGCAGGACATGGTCCGTAAGCGCTCCCCATGCTGGATCCCGTCCCACGTGGGCACGATGTCGCTGGACTCCACGGGAATGGTGCCTTCCCCTGCTCGAGAGAAGAAGCAGCTTTTCTGTCAAGGGTCAGGAAATCAAAACCCCGTCAGCAACCAAACGAGAAACCTCTGGAGGGGCCTCTGGGGCCACCCTGCCCCCAGGTTCCGGGAACGTTTTGGCGTCCCATGAAGAAGGGACCTCGACACCGGTCCCAGGAGCCATTTTCAAGTCGGCTGAGGCAGGAGGGAGCTTCGCAGCAACCTTCAGCCGCGCTCCTGCTACCGGGGCCAAGCTGGGAAGGAGAAGGGAGTCTCTAACGCCCCCACCACTTTCACCCACCTCCTCCAGATCCTGCAGCACCATGCAGAGAGGGGTACAGAAACTCCAGAGCCCGGCAAGGCTCAGAGGGGGGGCTGGAGCCAGGCGCCCGCACCCGGCACGCGGCCACTTACCGTTCTCCACCTTGGTCCGCAGCTTGCCTTGCTTGGGGTTCTCGAAGAGCGGCTGGTGCTGGGCCTGCCCCGCCACGCTCGCCTGGTCGCTGCAGGACTTATCGAAGAGCGCCCCGTCCCCACAGGGTGCTGTGCTGGAAAACAAACCCCCCCCCGCTCAGCACCGGCCGCCAGAGCACGGCTAGAGCCGCGGCGGCGCCGCCGACACCGGCCGCTCCCGGCACAGCCCCGCGCAGACCTGACGTAGAGGTGGAAGGTGACGCCGTGCTTGATTTTGAGTCTCCCCTCGTCGGCGGGCTCGAAGATGCTCTCTGCTGCCGAGGAGGGGTTGGACGGGTTGTACTTCATCAGCTCGCTGTAGAGAAACCTGGAAAGAGCAACACGGCGTCGAACGGCTGCTCTGCTCCTCAGGCCAGGGGCGCTTCAACCCAACCGCTGCCCGTGCCCGGGACAGGAGGGGTCCTGAGCTCTGGTGTCTCCTGCTCCAGATGCACAGGAGAGTGAAGAGCCAGGGGAGGGAATCCCTGGAGGCCCAAAAAATAGTGTCTGATGCTACAGAAAAGGCAAGAAAGGGAGCAGGTTTCCTGGCCAGCGGAGGATGTGCGATGGGAACTAAGGAAATGAGCGTTTTGTGAGGCGAGCAGAGGGAAGCGCTGGCAGGGGAGGGCCAGGAGCCCGGCCGGCTGCTGCCTGCGCGCCTCCGATCCGGGCGTGAAGAAGATTTCAAGGTTGTTAGCCCAGCACCTTTAGTCAGCACCAGGTTTGCATTCAGAGCCCCAGGGGCAGCTGAACACAGGCAGTATTATTAGCACAGCCCCACGATCTGTTTACAATGACTGGGGCTTTTACGGCTGCCGCTCTCTGGGGACAGGGAAACACCTTGAGGTCTCCAGCAAAGCGTCAAGGACTAAGGAAAGCTGCAGCTTCCCAGAGCCTGCTCGATCAAGGACCGATTCTGCAGGAGGTGGAGCTCCCTGCTCCATCTGACAGGCTCTGCTGCGCCAGAGCAGCCACGGGTGTCAGGATTAATAAGGGAGACAGACGATGTGCGAGAGCCGAGCCCGCGGACTTCACAGCTTCGCGAGGAGCTGCCCTTGACACCTCCCGGTGCCGAGGAGCGCAGAGCTCGGCGGCCACAGGCAAAGGCTTTCGGACGTTAACGAGGCCAGTCCGACTGCATCTCGCTTTGGCTTAAAGGACCTGCCACCCTGAATGTTTATCAAGGGAACAATCGCACAGTTTAGTTGGGAAAACCTTTTCGAACTGAGGAGAAGGGATTTGACTTATCAACGCCAACACCTGCAACGTGTTTTCCTGAAGCCTTCTCCACCCAGCCCCGGAGAGGCCGCGGCCGGTGGGTTCCCCAGCAGCTCGGCCCGCCCAGGCCAAGCCGCCTCGGCAGGACACTTTATTTTAGGCACATCAGACGCGGCCCTTGGGCTCCTGGCGAGTTTCCAGTTCGGGACTAATTTGGGCAGAGTCAGGCACGGCCCCTTCTTATCAGAACCAGCTTCCCTCTATTTAAGAGCTCGGGGTAAACAGCGGCGCTGAAGGGTCGCAGCCACTCCCGGGAGCGGTTCGGGGCCTCTCACGGGCTCCTCTCCATCATGTTTCCCAGTCTCTCACCTCATGAAGCCTCTTCGAGCAATGATTTCAGCGTGACAGTCGTTCACCGTCTCCCCTTTCAAGCTCAGCTCTTCCCCCTTCACACAACGATTACCTGAAGTAAATAAATAAAAGGCAAGTGTCGGGATCAACACAAGCGATGCCCAGGAAAGGGGAGGGTGTCGTCTTGCCTCAAGCTTCACTTCTTTGGGTTACTGAGCAGCAGCAGCGCCCTGACTATTAAATCATCATCCCAACAAAATTGGGTTGGAAAACAAAGGGACAAAGAGCCCACGCTACTTAAGGGACAGAGATTTAAGAGCAGAGACTTAAATCACACAAGTTTCAGGGCAGCGAGCGGCCCTTCGAGCCCACTCCGGGTGGGAGCGCGGCAGCGAGCCGGGATGGGAGCCGAGGGACGTGCAGCTGGGAGAAGCTGCGGATCTTGTGCCGTCCAAGGCGAGGAATCCACGCTCTGATGCACAGCCCAGCGCGCAGCAACGCAAGCAAAGATTAAGGCAATACAGCTGCGGGCACATTGGCTTTGTTCTCCCTCGCTAATCAGATCGCTTGTGACACCAGCGAGCCCTGCAAAGATTCCTTGCCCTCTCTGAAGCCTCCAGCAAGAGCCGTTCCCTCTCGCAGCTGACAGGGAATCGAGCGGGGAGGGGAGAGCCGAGCTCACGCTGGAAGACGCCGTCCGTACCCGTTCCGACGCTGACCACCACTCCCAGGCCCTTGTTTCCCCTCCGCATGATGATGGCAGCCAGGATCTTCCTCCCGAGCAGGCTGTGCTGGATGGGGGCGGTGAGGCTGTTGAAGCGCTGGTGGCTCAGCATGGCCAGCTGATCGTGCAGGGTGCTGCCGCTCACGGGGAGCTGCGGCAGGGACACGAGACCAGGGGAACAAGAGATCACCAGCAGGTCACGGAACAAAACAGCTCAGGAAGCAGCTCCCCTGAGGCGCAGCTTCAGCAGGAGGCAGGAACACAGCGAACGGGAGCCAAGGGCTGCACAACTTGGGGTTGAGTGCATGGACGGTATCGTGTCAGGGGTGGGTAAAGCTCTTCTGGGTATTTCTGGGGTTTAAAACCTCGCCCAGCACTTTGAGTTCTGCTTTGAGAACATCACCAGGAGGCCCCAGCAAGCCGCCCTCCCGGCAGGGCTGAGGAACAGCCTCTGAGGCGGCCGGGGAAACCCCCTCGCAAGGGAACAAAGCCCATCTTGCCTCTTCAGAGACCCTGCCAAGGAAAATCTGTTCCTGGCTCTGGAGGAATCCCTCCTCCGGCTGCCTGTGAGGAGACTGCAGAGTCACCGCAGACGGGCACCGGCCTCCGCTGAGTGACAAATCCTCCCCGATGGCTCTTCTATTTAGAGCCGCAGCTGCCGCGCAGCCTGGACACAGCTCCGAGGAGATGACAAAACTACGTGTGATTTCGAGCAGCACAGGCTTGGGACAGCCAACCTGACATAACCCGGGTTTTGCTCACGCTGAGGCTTCAGTTTGTGAGCTGACGCACAATTTTTAAAGTAGCCTGAAGGAATTTGGAAGCGGGGGCAAGTCACAGAATTAAAAAGAACCATGTTCCTGCCCCTCTCCAGGAACATATTTCAGTAGCTTGATGATAATTTAGCCCTAAAGCAGAGGGAAGCAGGAGGGGAGAGAACGGCTGCGCCCTGAGGAGACATCAGCTCATCTACACCTCCAGAGAACAAAGAGCCCACAGCTGATCTCAAGGCACTTTTCTGCTGGAAGGCGCAGGACGGGCAGGGCCACAAAAGCCGTCCCAGCTCTGAGGGAGGAGGATTTACCTCGGCGATGTTCATCCCCTCCATGCGCTCGTTCTTCTCCGTCTCCCCGATCAGGACTCTCAGCGCCGCGTCAGCCGCCTCCTGCTTGCCCTGCTTTTTGCTGTGCGCCGTCACCGCCGGGAACCAGCGGCCTCCGACCTTCGCCTGGTAGACAAACCTGCAGAGACAGCAGCAGCAGCCCGCTGAGGAGCCCAGAAACCTGGGGATTTCAGGCTGCTTTTTGAAACTCCCCGAGTGGAAGCAGCTCGTTGTCACCCGGCCACGAGGCCTGGCGGCAGCGGCAACAGCTCAGTCCGTGGCCACCACTTACTTGGGCTCGTGGGGGGGTCCCGACTGGTCAATGAGTTTGAACTCTGCGGCAAACCCGTTGGAGCGGGCGTACTCCAGCAGCCCGCTGACCGGGTTGACGTTGAGATACTTGATGAGCTCCCCAACGCCCTTGGCTTTTGCCGCCTTGGACTCCTCTGGAGAGGGGATCCCCGGCCCGCAGCCGTGCGCGGACTGGTCGCCGTGGGGCTTCACGACAGGCTAGAGCGGAGTCAGAGAGGAGCAGGCGGTTAATATGGAGCAGTTGGTGCCACCACAGGCCAGGAGCGCTCAGCAAACCTCTGCTGGAGCCAACATGTGACCTTCTGGGGTGAAATCCAGCGGGATATGAAATAAAGGAGGGGTAAACCCAGCCCAAAACACGTGGGTCGCATAAAGAGGCTCTTTGTACCTGCTCAGGCAAGACGCTGGGTACAGACTCTCCAGAAAGGATCTTCACAGCAACTTCTGCTGCCATTTGCTTTGCTCCCTTCTTGCTGTTTCCTACCACAGCAGGGAAAATTTGGTCACCCATTTTCACACAGTAGCTGAACCTGACAGGACATTACAGCACACGAAAGGTGTTAAGCGCAGGCGTCGCATCGGAGCTGTTCATTATCCCCTTCTCCCCGTTCAAGTTAAATCCATCTGGGTTATCTCCCACTTAAATCGACCGCGGTGGCCCCAAATCATGGAACCACAGAGTGGTTTGGGTTGGGAGAGACCTTGGAAATCACGGAGTCCAACCGTCCCCCCAGCCCTGCCAGGGCACCACTGCCCCGTGTCCCTCAGCACCACATCCCCACGGCTTGGAAACCCCTCCGGGGATCACGGGGACTCCACCCCTGCCCTGGGCAGCCTAAACCACTCCTACCAGGCAGGGCACAGGACTGGAACCCGTTCCTGGTCTGGCAGGAGAAAGAGCATCCTTTCTTTGAGAAAGGGCACTGGTTCTGGTCTCTTTCTGGAGGACAACAGCTCGGAGGAGCCATCCCCGGACTCCTCGGTAAGAGGAACGCTCGGCTGGGTCAGATGAGTCCAGGAGCACGGGCTGGAGAGGGAGGACGTTAACAAAAGGGTTTCTGTCCTTCCCGAAGGTGACAACAACAGGCCCTACCTCGGATCGTGAGGTGGCCCCTCCTGGGAGAGCAGCTGGAATTCAATCGTGTTCCCCGACTTCTGCCCGTACTCCATCAGGACGCTGATGGGATGCTTCCCGGGGAGCAGGTTGAGATGAGCCGCCGCACACGACGGCTCCGGCTCAGGAGGCAAAGGCTACGGCAAGAACGTGGGGAAAAACCAGTTCCAGACTGAACGCTCCGACCAGCCTCAGAAGGAAAGAAAACGAGACTCACCAATTCTGGTTCTGAGCCCTCGGCAGGCAGCGGCTCCTCGCTTTTAATCCCGCCGTGCTTCCCGTTCTCCGCTTCGCTCATCAGGACCCTCATGGCGTTGGCTGCCGCCTCCTGCTTAGCGAGCTTCTTGCTCCCTGCTTCTGCTGGCGGGAACCGGCGCCCGTTAATCACGGCCTGGAACTTAAATCTTGGGAGAGAAAACCAAAGAGGTGAACCGAGAGGCAAAGGCGCGATCTCCTCAGAGCCAGTCGGGCTGCCCTCGGGATTGTAGCTCCAGAGCTGCTCATGACTGAGAAGCAGCTCCAGATTTCGTTCCAAGGAACGGGACGAATCGCCCCGTTCCAGCAGCACCAGAGTCACAGAATCACAGAATTAACAAGGTTGGAAAAGACCATAGAGATCATCAAGTCCAACCACGCGATGGCTGGAGGCAAAGAGCCCTTTGCGAGGCCTCCTGCGCAGGGGTGAAGAAAACCCAAAGGCTGTTCCGTCCACACCTGGTCTTGTCCAACGAGAACTGGCCAAACCAGACCCGGAGAGCGGCTGTGGGGCTGGATCCACTCAGATCCCTCCTTAAAAAGATACTAAGGGAAAGCCTGGGAGTCCCTCTTTGGAAATTAGGCCAATTTTCCCGTCTAGCGGCTCCATTGACATCTCCCGGCGCAGCCCATATGGTGCTTTTCGCAGCCTCGCTGGTGCTCGGCTCAGCCGCGATTCCGCGAGGGGAAGCGGGACTCCAGAGACCGGCTCCGCGAACCGCGCTCCGCTCGGCGAGGCTGCTCTGAGCCGTGGCACCAGAAACACCCCGAGCGGGGTCACCTCATCTGACCCAGGATCAGCACCGTGCCCTGGGCTCCCTTTAGGGCACCTCCAGGGAGAGCGCGGCTCGAGCAGCAGCTCAGAAATACCAATTTCCCCCCCTAAACGATCGCACTGAAAACCTGCAATTCAATCGGACAGGACCTAGATGAAGAGATGATCCCACCTCTGCTGCTCAGAACGAGGCGCGGTGTCGCCAAAACTGGCCTCCCGGGGGTAAATTTCAGCCTTGGGGGGCGGTTTTAGCTGCTGCAAGGAACCAACCAGGCTAATCCTGAAACGAGCGGGCCCTTGAGCGAGTGAAGTTTGCTGCAGTCGGATCGTTTTAAGCAAAGAGACAGCTCAGGAGCGGCAGGAGAGGTTCTTACCGGGGCTCGTGGGAGGGTCCGCTCTGCTCCAGCATGGCGAACTCGCAGTGCTGGTACGTGTACTGGGAATACTCCGTGAGGCCGCTCACGGGGTTCTTCTCCTGACAAGCCATCAGCTTCTCCACCGGCGTACAGGGCAAGCCCGTTTCAAACTGGGCGGCGTAACCAGGGGCAGGCTGGGAGTTCATGATGGACTCCGGCTGGTCGAGCTGCTTGCTGATGGCGTTCAGGTTATCGGGGATATCGTCCGTGGCCCACTTGTGGTTTTCCGAATGGTCGTAATTACTCAAACCGGAGAACGTGGGTTTAACATCCTCGGGCGGAGTCGCCTCCGCGTCCCCGGCATCGCCGGGATCGGTTTGCCCCGAGAGCTGCTGTCCATTCTCCAGACCTTCTTCTTTCGCCGCCGCTGCTGCTGGTGACGCCACGGGCGCCTCCTGGGGACACGGGGCAACGAGGGGAGGTGGAAAAGCCGCCTCGGGCGCAGGATCGGCCGCCTGGGTCACAGCGCTGGCCTTCAGCCTCAGCTGCATCCGCTCGCGCTTCCTCTCGGTCAGCGACCACCGCGGCGGGTTCGAGTTCTGCTTGCGGACGTCCCCCAGCTTCTCCAGCGCGCTGAGGAAGGCGTTGACATCCTTGGCCCTCGAGAAGCCGATGTTCTTGGCCAGGTTGAGCGCCGTGGTCTCTTCCACGCTGAACAGGTAGTTGCAGATCTTGTCCTTCGTCTCGGCCATGACGGGATCGGCGTCTCCGGAGCCGAGCACGCTCCGCTCGCCCGCTCTGCCCTCCTGGGCCGGCTCCGTGCGAGTGCCGCTGTGCTCAGCGGGGCTCCGCTCCCTGACGCCGCTCGGGCCGGCGACGCTCCACAGCGGCGGCGTCTCCTCGCCCTTGCGCAGCTTCCCCTCCCGCAGGAGTTTGTACAGAACGCGGTTGACCTCCTTCTTCTGAGTTTTAAGCTTCCGTGTGAGGTCATGAACTGTGAAGGTCTCCCCTTCCCCGAGCTGCCGGAAAAGAGCCAGAACTTCTTGCTCACAATCTTTCCCAGCAAGAGACAGTCTCTGGAAATTGGACCTGATGGCGTCGGGGTCTCTGTCCGAGCCGTCCTGAGGGCGGTACCGCGGGGGGCAGTAACGCGGCGCGGGCTCTGCCCAGGGGCGCTTGCCGGAGAAGCTACGCGAGCCCGCTCGGCCGCAGCCGGGCTGCCATCTCCCCGCGGGCGCCGGTGCCGCCGCTCGGACGCGCGACTCGTCGCGTGGTGCCCGTCCCTGCAGCAAACGGGCTTCGCCGTCCCACTCCGCAAGCGACTGCTGGTGCAGAAAGGTTTCCCAGTTAGCTTCTCGCGGGGTACGAGGGCGGATAAAAAGCTCTTGGCTGGCGGGGGGCCAGCGACGTCCGGAGCAGGTGAGATACGAGCCGCAGCCGGCGCCGCTGTTCATAGCGCTCCGCGGGGACAGGCGAGGGAACCGGGCTGCGGCCGCGCCGGGGGCAGGGGGGCTGCGATGGGATCCGCGCTCCCCCGTCCCAAACAGGAGCCTGCGGAGATAAAAACCCCACAATTCAGCGACCTGTAGTTGTAAAAGCGTCAGGCCATGGGGGAAGTGAGCGGTAACACACGGGGAGATCGGGCGGGTTGGAAAGTTTCATGGGACCGCAGCCTGAGTTTCGCTCATGCCACACCCAGCTGTGCCACCCCCTCGGGTACAGGACACGGGACTTTTATCAGGCTTTTCTAAGACAGGCCACCCAGCACGGGGTATATTTTGTGTATTTTGTGTATTCCTGTAGCTCTTTGACTACATCTGGCTGTGAAACTGAGCGGATAAAACCCACGCAGCTGGCCCCTGGAGCTGGGTCCCCGTCCTGCCTCTTTCCCCATCACCTCTTCAAGTTGCTTCTGCTCGATGATCTTCAAAAAACCTCCCTGGGCTCACCCGGCACACTTCGAATTTCCCTTTCACTAACTCATTTTAAAACCGACACCCTGAACACAGGCAGAACGAGCTCCTGGCAGCCAGGAAAGGGGGGGTGTAAAGGTGCTCTCACCTCGGGCCCAGCAGGAGCCAAAGCCCCGCACTTTGGGAGCAACAAAGGGACAAAAGCAGCGCCGGGGNTTCCCGCACGGCACCATACAGCGACCGCCATCTTCCCGTACGGCCCTGCAAGGGCGGCCGCCATCTTTCCGTACGGCCCCGCAAGGGCGGCCNGGCGGAGGAAGGTAAAATGGCTGCGGGATCCCTTTCGGTTTCGATTCCCGACGCCGGTTGGGACACGAGGCCGCAGGGACCGAGCCGGGGCCAGGGCCGGGGCCGGGGGAGCAGAGCTCGATTCCAAACTTTACCCCGGGGCTCCGCACCCCGGACCCACCGAGAACCGCCCAAGGGCCTCCCCCGGGACAAGGCCCCGCCGCCTGGGCCCGATCCCGCCCCGCAGGCCCGGCCTAGAACCGGGGCCAGGCCTAGAACCGGGGCGAGGCCTAGAACC
>WEIS01040540.1:14629-31487 GCA_013389965.1 Todus mexicanus
TTTTCTCGGATGATTTCTGGATTCAGAGATTTGGAGGGGGGGGGCTGTGTTTCCCAGTTTGATTTTAGTGTGGGGTGGGGTTCTTTTGCTGTAACGAGGAGACCCTCTTCTAAAAAAACACCCCTCTCACAGCAGCTGAAGTTGTCACAAATTCATTCCTAGAAGAATCTGGGAGCACAAACCCGGCAGCAGAGCTGGGAGCGCCGGGGGGTCAGGCACCGCCAGTCCCCACGAGCAGCGTCTCCCACCCACGAGTGACTCCGAGCGCACCACGACCAACTCCTCAATCTGTTCTTTGGGATTTTTTCCCCCTCCCTTCTAATCGCTCACAGCCTTTCTCCAGCTCCGACCCAGCTCGGTGGCCGTGATTCCTGTTACAGCAGCACGGGAGGGTGGCGAGGCAGCTCCTCCACCACGAGTTAATCCATAGCTGGCGTTACGGGGCCACAGATCCTCCTGAATTGTAACACCCTCCACGCGACGCCGGGGGATCGATAGCGGCTCATCAGCCCTTCTCCTTCTTTATGGAAAACTGGGCAGGCTCCCAACCGGTTTCCATAGGAACAGGCCAGGAGACTGGGAGCGCCGCTGGCCACCGAGGGCCTGGCGTTAGCGACAGCAGCTCCAGCGGCTCCTGGCATCGTGGCCATGGAAAGCCGAGGAAATTCAGGCTGGAAACCCGGAGCTGCCGCCCGATCACCGGCTCACGTGGCGGGACCTGCCCGAGCCCCACGCATTTGGGGCAGGACGGAGCGGGCGCTTTGCTCCTGCAGCACCAGCATTCCTGGGATGTTGGGGCTCCTCCTGCCCCTTCTGCTTCCCTGGGGGAATCCCCCAAAACCTCCTGCTTCTCTCAGGGCTCCCCCAAATCCTCCGCTTCCCTGGGGGGGGGGTCCCCTGAACCCCCGAACTCTTGGTGGGGCCGAGCGGAGGCTTCCCCGCGCGATGGCAGCATCTGCTCAGCTCCCGCGCCGGCCGCGGCCGCCTCAGGTGCCTGCTTTGTTCTGCCTCGCTCTTATGAAATGAAATGAGAGGAAATAAATTGTGGCAGAGCTCCCCCGCCCGACTCCCCGTCCGAACGCCAGCGCTCGGCCCGGGCTATTGTTCCGCGGGGTTTCATTTCCAGCGGCTTTACGAGGCGCTCTAAAACAATCGCCGCCTCGCTCTCGCCGGCTCCTCCAAGGCAGATAAAAGCCGACGGCTCGATTGCGAAGGGGACGTTCTGTGACTGCGGAACCGGCTGGCGGCGGGTTTGAGGCAGCCCTGGGAGCGCTGCCGGGTTGTTATTATTATTATTATTATTACTATCAGCCCTGCCAGTGCCTGTTCCCCTCCCCTGGGGCAAGCTCAGCCTTCCCACCGCCGAGCCAGGAGGTTCCACCGGGTTTTGGCCCATCAGAAGCGCCCCTCGAGCGCTCTGGGCTCCTCGGTGCGGGGCGAGGAGCTGGGCCGAGTCTGTTCCCGCATCCTCCCCAACGCTGCTTTCTTCTCCGTAGCTCCAGCAGCGCCTTCGCTTCCCCTCGGAGGGGAGAAAACACTTTCTTTCCCTCACGTAGGTTTTTACTGTAGCTACGAGCACGGAGCCGCCGCCCCATCCTGCGCCTGCGGCTCCAGCCTGGGCACCCCGGCGAGGCGCCGGTTCCCACAGAGCGGCGTTTTCAACCCCTCCTGCTCCCCAGGGGTGGTTCCCGGCTGGGGAAGCAGCAGAGCAGCGCACAAACTTCGGCTCCTCGCTGCTCAGCAGAGGAACCTGAGCTTTGGTAGGGCCCTGGGACCTGCCGCGGGTGTCGCGGTCGCTCGTCTCGAGAGCTCCCTGCGGGGAAGGGGGGGCTCTGCCACGTCTCCTGGCACCTCCGTCCGTGACACGCTCATCCCCTTGGGCTTCGGCACATTCCCACGGCCTCGGTCCTTGGCTGCGAGCCGCGGGGAGCCCGGCAGGGGAAGGCAGGTGGGGCCGGCGCAGCTGCGGCGGGCGGAGGAGCCGGCGCGGTGACTCCCACGGCAGCTGTGGTGGTGGGAAGCAGCGGTTGGATTCCGCCTGGTACAAAAGGTACCCTTGAGAAGAGGCAGGAGACGGCGGCGGGCGGTGCCACGTGAGCGCAGCCCTCGCCTGCAGCTCCGGGGTGCTCACCCGGGGGGGGGTTTGCAGCCGTCGCGGCGCCTGCTCGGCAGGACCTGCCTCGTGGGGGTCTCTCCCAGCCCAGTGCCGTGATGGCCACGGGCTCCTCCGGCTTGGACAGGGGCTGTGGGGTGCCTCAGACGCCGGCGTTTCTCCTCGGTGTGGCTCCAGCCTGCTCAGCCTCTCCCTGACCGAGTTGTTGCCCCTGGGAGGGCGGCTGCAGCACGTCAGACGGGGACCCCGGACAGAGCTTGAGACACCCAGAGATTGTTCTTGGAGGGGACCAGCAAGGGGAAGAGGGTTCCTGTCCCCTCCCTGAGGGCCAACCTGACGCAGCAGTTCCCAGAGAGATCAGTTAAAGGAACGAATCCTCCCTCTAACGCCAGAATTCAAGGAGCTTCTCAAGGCACATCAGTCAACGCGGCATTAACACCGTCTCCTGTGACCTTTACATCGCCGCCCGAGGCCAGGTCCCCCCCTTCTTGCTGTTCCCCTTTCGTATTTCATATTAAATCGGATTTTGAGGCCTTTACATTGAGCTCAGGCGACTTGAAAGGATTTCACCATCCCTCCGCGGGCAGAGCCAGGGGTGGGAGAAGCCTCAGCCCCAGGGCACGAGGCACCCGGCACAGAGCCCTTGGCTGCGGCTCGGCCGCCGCTCGGCATCGCACCGGCACCCGCTTTCCCCCCCGTTTCTCGCGGCGCTCCCCACGGGGGTCCCTGCTGACCCCACCATTTTTTTTGTCAAGGTCGGCAAACTGCCCCCTCATCTGGATTTACTGAGCACAGAGACTCCACCGGGCGGTCTCACCGGGGGAGAAGCCCAGGGCGGCCGGGGCTCTGAGGGCTCCCTCGCTCCCTCCCGCGGGATCCCATCGCACCTCCCGCGCCGCCGCTTCTTTATTCGCTGCGGATTATTCTCTTCGGGCGGCGCAAAGCGGCCGCCGGAGCCAGCGCCGCGCTCCGATGGGGAGGTGGGAGGGCGGCGGCTGCGGGGAAGTGATGGATGGCCCCGGGAGATGCCGGCTGCGGATCTCGGGAACATGGACGGCGTTTCGATTGGCCGGGACGCGCAGGTTTCCTCGCGAATCTTGATCTGAAAGAAAGTGGGAAGCTGGAAGGTGCCTCGCTTCTTTCATGGCTTCCCCAGAGGCAGCGGCAGCACGTTAAGGAAGGAAAAAAAAAAAGAGAAGGAGGAGGAGAGGAAAAAAAAAAGTCGTCAGAGGCGCCAGGTGGCTGAATATCTCGCAGCCTAATTGATTCCTCTTTAATTAGTACAAAACCTGTTGCTCCCAGCCGATGTTCAGAGCCAGCTTTGGAGCCGGCAGCATCCTCCCCGGCCCCGCGCCAGCGCGGCTCGGCGTGGCAGAGGGAGCAGAGGAGCCACGGGAACCGCGCGGGGCTGGCGCTGCCTCTTCCGTACCTGGCAGCCGGGGCCACCTCCAGCTCCTGCGGCTTCCTCCGAGGCGGCGAGAGCAGGAAGCAGGAGAAACACCCGTGTTGGAGCTTGTCCTGCTCCAAGCCACGGCGAGGGGCTTGGGTGGGTCCATCCAGAGGAACCGAGACTTGCCGGGGGATTTCTGTGTCTGTGCCTGGCCTCACCTGGGAATCACTCGCCACTTCTCACCAAAATTCAGTCATTTTATAAATGGGAGAGAGCTGAGCTTTCATTTGCACTGGAGTTACTTCTCCAGTTCTCGCCTCCTGGCTTTCGAAAGCCTGTCCAAGCCCCGTCGTGGGTTTGAAATCGAGCTCTGCGCTGGCAAGAGCTGCTCAGGGTTGGGTGGTGACCTCGCCAAGCACATCCCAACCCACCCGGCTGCACCTCTAGTGCTTTGGGAAATGCCACCTCATGGGTTTAATTGGGTCCTTCTGACCTGTGCAAGGGCTTCCCCTGGTGCAGAGTGGCTGAGGGTGGGGGGGCTCCTGTCACCCGGCAGCTTCTCCCCAAGCAGACCCAGGAGTCAGACCCTGCTCCTGGTTCTGGGTCTCTGGTTATGTTGAAATATCATCACAGACGAGGCAATAACTCGTCTGCAAGGTTTGCAGCAGAGCCCTCGCCTCCAGCCAGCTCCCGATGGCTGCTGCTGCTCCGGCACCGCGGCTGCTCCCCAGCAGGCAACCCAGAAATGCCCATTTAGGTGGAGAAGTGTCGTTTACCATCGCGCTTCGAGGCCGATACCTGCCGGGATACCCGTCGTACCGTCCAAACGCCGGGCCGGCAGCCTCTTCTTGCAGCCCAATAACCAGGCAAAGGGCCGCAAACGCCGCCAGNTGGGCCGGCAGCCTCTGGGAAGCGGAGACGGCTTCTTGATGCCCAATAACCACGCAAAGGGCCGCAAACGCCGCCAGCACAAACCCGGCATCGCTTCGTGCAGACGCATCCGTGCAGGAATCGCTGCCCTGTCTGGGAGAAGAGGAAGCTGATGTGCAAATGCTGCGGCCCGAGCAGGCGGCTCGGGAGCTCAGACACACGGTGCCGGCCCCTGGATGCAGCCCCGGCCTCGCTGCCGCCGCTGGGCGCAGGCACCACTCGAAGGTGGCACCGCCACAGGCTCCAGCGACCCACGAATCCAAGCGGTACGGCCCCAGGGCTGGAAATTCCCTCCCTGAGCTTCCGAGGGCTCGGGAGCAGCTTTCGCGGTGCTGCGCCGCTTGGCTGATGTTGCACAGACCTCTCCGGAGGCGCGATCTGGGCTGCAGAGCTCACACCACCGCGCGGATAATTCGTGGTAATGGATGAGCCCGGCGGCGCCCGGAGTCCCAGGGCTGGGGTGATGAGCCAGGCTCAGCAGCCGCGATTTTACCTTGGAAATGGAGCCCACCCGGGATGGAAACAGCCGCAGAAGAGGCCCCCAGCACGTTTTGTTCCCCAGCGAGCTCAGGCGGGTGTTCACAGGAGGGTTTTTCTCGCCTGAGTCGGGAGCTGCGGATCAGATCTGGATGGCTCATCGCGAAGCCGCGTCTCCCCTTCACTCATCACCCACCCCATCCCCTTGGAAGCAAAAGCTGCTCTGCAGGGAGCGAGACTCGCGGGCCGGGGAAGTGCCGACTCGCGGGGGCCGCAGCTCAGCACTGGAGCCATTTTCCTGCCTGTATGAGGATGGGGAGCCCCCGTCCAAAGACCCTGGTCCCTGCCCAGGGAGCCGCCTCCACCCTCCGCTCACTCCTAACTCAACCCCGCGCCTCGCGGAGCCGTTTGCTCGCGGATTCCTGTCCCTTGGGGCAGGGCGGCAGCTCCCCACTGCTCGCAAGAAGCTCTGCCCGTAAGGGACTGCAGAGCAAAACAATAGCTTTTTGTTTTCCCCTCCCTCTTTTCCTCCGAAAGTTCACATCCCCTCCAGTCACCGCACACCCCGGTGCTGCCACGGGCACGTCGCGCTGGGGTGGGCGAAGGTGCCCAGATGCTCCCGCCGAGAGCAGCAGCCTCCATCCCTCCATCCCTCCTTCCCTCCGCGGGGCGAGCGGCCGCAGGGAGGCAGAGATCCGCGCTAGGGACGTATTTCCCTTTTCTCCTTGGAGAAGCCTTAATCCTGAGCCATTAATAAAAACGGATTTGGTGCCGCACGCGAAGATTAAGCGAATTTCGCCTCGTCTCCGTGGGCAGCAGCAGAAACGCAGCTGCCTTCGTACGCCGGGGCTCTGCTGCACTAAGCCACTAATACTCGAAATTAAGCTCCAGGGTTTTAATCACCTATCAAAGGCTCGCCCGGATTGTTAGAGGTATTTTTAGGATTTACAGGTATTAGCCAAAAAAAAAGGAAGAAAGCCCAATTTATCGATTCGCGGTGATTCAACAGCCGCACATCACCCTCCTCCTCCTCCGCTGGCCCCGCAGCGCCCGGAGCTGGGTAAGCCGGGGGCAGGTCGTGCCTGTTGCACCCTCCTGGCCCGGGTGTGGGGACACAGTTGGGGTCAGCCTGTCCCTCGGGCTGCTGCCTTTGTGCCCGCTCGCCCACGGAGCGAGCCAAAGCTCGCGGCGCAGCGTTGCCAGGCTCCGAGCAAGGCTTTCGACTCGTCCCCTGGGTTTAGCGGCGCTCGGCGGGAAAGGATCCAGCTTCCCCTTCTCTTTCACCAACGTGTTCCCTCTGTGAAAGTTGTTTTCGTGCCCTTTGCACCTTTGTCCTCGATTCCGCGGAGGTGAGGGACGAACCGAGCGGTTCGCGGAGCAGCCGCCGCGCTGTTGAGCTGCTCTGCTCTCTCCTCGAGCCCCGTCTCCAGTGCATGGGAGCCCTGACACCCCCAAAACAGCCTTTTTGGGAGCGGGGGGCTGGAAAACACCTCCCTGCTCCCACACAGCAGCTGCCCAGGGACCGGAGGCTCCCGGGAGGCACCAGTGAGTTCGCAGGGGTTACAAAGCACCCAGTAGCTCCCAGCGTGGGGGCTCTGGAGAGGCTCCCCCAGCCTCTGCATCCCCCCACATGAGGCACTGAGGACCCTTCCCCAAAATGAGGCACCCCGAGAGGCACCAAGCTGCTTCCTGAGGATGCACGGGAGAGCTCGGCACCACCAGGGGAACCCCCGCACCCAGCACGGCCCCACGGGGCGAGGCTTCCCCACGGCGCGGTGTCACCGCAGCAGAAGCCCCCCAAGCATCGCTGCGTGGCCAGACCCCAACCCCAGCCCCGGAGAGAAGAGAGTTCCCAAGGGCAGCAGAACAGAGGGGTCCGGAGCACTTGCAGGGGTAGGTATAGGTGGTATATTTGTGTGTGTAACCATACACAGAGCTGCATACTTACACACCCGCACAGGTAAATATTTATAGATACTGACCTCTTCAGATTAAAGTCCAAGGCACTTTTTACAGTGAACAGGTTAAAGCCATAGTTTAAAACATGCCTGTTTCTGGGTACAGCTGGACAGGGTTTATGGCAACGCTGCGGGGACGCGCCAGTCCCCGCTCCCTGCCCGACAGACCGGGCCAGGAGGAGGGGTGTAAGCCTGGGGCCGGATCCTGACCGCAGAGACACGCGAGCGGCTCCCGCTGCGAGGTGCGTTGGCTGGTCCAGGCGAGCCAAGACCTCAGCAAGGGCAAGAACACTTTGGGCAGAAGGAGCAGAGCTGGGCGTGAGTCTGGCAGCGCCCGGAGCACCAGAGCCCCCGGCCAACAGCACCCACCAGGCAGGTGGTGCCCCAGGGGGCTCCGAGGTGGCTCATCCCGCAGGGAAATAACTAAATCCCGCTGAGCAGCTTCTCCGCTCCCCTGCAAAAGCCCCTCCCTGCCACCTCGAGCCTTCTGAGGGCCCCTGGGGAGGGAGCTAAGAGCCAGGAGGGGATAAAGCGGGACCAGAGCAGAGCCTTGCAGCAGCATCTTCCCCTCCTCAAGCCTCCAAGGAGCCACCGTCCCCACAATGATCTTACCCGGTGGTCACCACACTGGGGCTCCGAGCCAGCCGGGAGGTGCTGGGCAGGAGACCCCAAGTGAGAGCACCCTAGAAATCAGCAGGCACCCCCAGACCCAGCCACAGGGGAGGCTCTGCCCTCCTCGGGGAACCAGCCCCTCTCCTCTGGCAGAGTTTTAAACTCCCCCGAGCTGGTCCCAGCCAGTTCCCAACGAGGAACAAATGTGTGGGGCAGGAACCACCCCAGCTGGGCAACCCCAGGTGGCCACCAGCTGCCAACTGGTTTCTGCAGGGGCATTTCCAGTCTAGGGGCTAACAAGGAGCCACAGGAGCTCCTGGCAGCTCGTCCCTGCTGGGACCCGGCTCTGCTGGGTTTAACTGGTCTGGGAGGGTCAGCACAGCCGGACAGTGATAACGTGACAGCGACAACAGCGACAGCGCGGCAGCGGCTGCGGCTCTGGCAGGGCAGAGCCAGCGCAGGGGCTTGGAGGCTTTCTCTGGACAAAAGCAGCAGGAGTTGGTGCCGTAGGGAAGCCTGGCCAGGAAGGAGCATCGGGGCTGGAGAAGAGCATTTTAAGACTTGTTTGCCCACAGGTCTCGCTCCAGCGGGGATCAGGTCCAGCAGCTCAGGGGCTGCAGGTGAGGAGGAGGCAGCTGCTCCCTGGGAGCCGAGGAGCACGTCAGCGGGAGGCTGAGGCAGAGCTGCTCTTTTGGGCTCGGGGCTTTGTCCTCCTATGCCTGAGGCTGAAGGGAGCAGCAGCTGCAGCTCCCCGGGGCAGGGTGTGAAGCCCAAACTGGGCACCTCCTGGGCACATTCCCCCAGAGCGGGATAGTGGGATCGCTCCCGGGACCACGGCCGGTGCCCGCGGCAGCACAGGTCACCAGGGCAGGGCTGCCCTTACCCCAGTGAGGTGTTGACCTGAGAAGAGAAAGCGAGCACGTTGTTCCTGCCTCCTCCTGAGCAAACCCCGCAGAGCCTCCAGGGAACCAGCGCAGGAACCATCCTGCCCCTGCCTGCCTGAGGGCCCCAGGCCAAGCGCAGAGCGGCACATTTCGGTGCCCAGCACGGCACAGACCAGCTTGGCCAGGGGGGGATTCAAACCAGAGAGAAGGATTCTTCCTTTTTGGCTGCTGAGGGTGGTGGCAGCCTGGCCCAGGTTGCCCCGAGAGGTGGTGGCTGCCCCATCCCTGGCCCCATTGCAGGGGAGGTTGTTGGGGGCTCTGCTCTGGTTGCAGATGTCCCTGCTCCCTGCGGAGACAAGATGAGCTTGAAAGGTGCTTCCAACCCAAACCACTCTGTGATCTATTCTATGATTCACCCTTTCCTAGGCACAAGCGACTCCTTAGCTCCAAACCTGCCTGGATCCCGCCTGCTCTGAATCAAAACCTGCTGAAAGGGCGGCAGGAGGGAAGCAGCGCGTCGCGAACCCCTCCTCCCATCAGAGCCCCTGTCCTGGGGAAAGGGGAAAGTTTGGCCCTTGCACAGCCCGTGCCTGGGGAGCCGAGTCCCTCCTGCAGCTGGAGGAGAGGATCTGGGGGGGCGATGGCTTTGCAGAAACTGCTCAGAGGAACAGGGCGGGGGGGATCTTTCTGTAGGGAGACGCAACGCTCCGGTGCCACTGGGCTGTGTGGAGCTGGACCTGCTGCGGGCCAGCTCCCAGGGAACGGGGGGCCGAGGATGAGGAGTGTGGGGAGTGTGGGTCCTGCACCCCTTCCCCCTGCCTCCGTCCTCCCCGGGAGCAGCGGCTGTACCCAGAAACAGACATTTTTGGCAGCAGGCTGGCGTCGCTGCCTGCTGACACCCCGGCTGGGTACAAAACCATCATGGAAAGTTACAATAACCTTTATAATATAGCAATATATTTCATAGTTAAAATAAACTATTATGCTTTCCCCTATTGTTAAAAAAAGAAGCGAGCGGTACAGAGGCGAGATGCAAACCCAGGTCGAAGCTTCTTAAGTCCGGACAGAAACGTCCGTGAGTTTGCAGAGAGGACTTGGTATTTTTCTGGCGTTTCTAGGACGTTTCTTCGCAGGCGGTGCAGGGAGGAGGTTTGTGGAGCGAAAAAACAGAGGCAGTGCCGAAAACGAGGCCGGCTGTGACTATGTTGGTCCTGGAGGGGCTTCGGGGTTCAGCCCCCTTGGCGCGTGGGGCCGGACGCTTCCCGGCTGGGGGAGGTCGGCAGCTCTTTGGGATTATAACTCCGGGTTGCAGGTTTGCTCTTGTGCTTCTCCACCGCGGCCGTTGGTCTCAGCTCTTCCTTCCACTTGTCCCAACGCCCTTCGGGGCCGCAGGCTCCAAACCCACGTCCTCGGGTGCGCAGACGGCCCCGGCTGGGCAACATTTGCCGGAGCCGTTCACCGGAGCCCTGCCAGGCGCTGCCAGCAAGGGAAGCTCCGGCTCCGGCTCCAGCCACCACAATCCCCCGGGTGTGAACCGGGGCTGCCGCCGGCACCGGGGCTGCTCAGCTGCTGGTGACCGAGAGCTTAGTCCCGGTGCTCGGGGCGACGCGTCAGGGCTGCCGGCGCTGGTGCTGAGGCCCTGGCAGGCGTGCGGGTGCAATAGGGGGGTGCAGGGTGCTGGAGGTGGGATGAGGGGTGCAGGGGAGCGCGGGATGCGGGGCGCAAGGCACAGAGCGTGGGCTGCAGACCCAGGGCTGCAAGGTCTCGGGCTGAGGGGGTTGTGCAGGGGGTGCAGGATGCGGGGTGCTGAGCTCACACCTCCCCAGCCCAGCTCCTGGCGGCCCCGGTGATCCTCCTCCTCCTCCTCCTCCTGCCGAGCTCTCACACCAGCCGCAATCCTGAGGCTCTTCCACTCGTCCTCCGCTCCCCTTCAGCGCCACAGGTCCCCAGGAGCTGACGGTGCCGGGTCTCGCCTCGCTGCGTTTGATTCCCCAGACTTGATCGTTGCCTCGTAAGGAGGTTCCCGCTGGTGAGATCAATTCTAGAGCATCAACCCTTCCTCCGGCTCTGACGCCCTGGGCCACGTCTCTGCTCCTCGCCCTGGGCACAGCCCGTCGCTCGCCGCAGTTCGCTGCTGCCCAGCCCCAGGGGCGGCGCAGACGCGCTGTTCTCCCCGGCCACCTGCGGCTTCAGACTCATCCTCGGCACTCGCAACGTCTCCTCCACGGCCACCCGGGAAACCTCCTCGCGGGGCTGGGCAGAAGCTGCTCCTGCCGGGGAGGGTGGGCTGGGGGTCACCCGTCGGCACACGGGGAGCAGCAGCGGGGCGAAGAACAGACCCTGGGGGTGCTGCCAAGGCAGCGATGCCCTCGCAGCCTCCTGCCCCCCCTGCAGTCACGCTGAGGGCAAGAGCTGGGATGAGCGGCTCGCTCCCAAGAGCCGAAGGGACCAGGAGAGGCCGGCAGCCGTCGCCTCCTCCCCGAACAACGACCGTGACTCGCTACCAACAGCTCCAAGCAACCACCTCTGCAGCACCCGGCGCTCATTTTGCAGCGCTCCCGCTGCCACCCTGCAGCCTTCCTCCTCCTCCTCCTCCTCCTCCTCCTCCTGCCGCTGGCTGGGGCCGGCGGGAGGAGAGCTCGTCGCTCTCGACTGCTTGTTTTCTCCGTGACTTTAATTGCAGGGCACAAGGAGTAAACCACCCACCACCAGCAGCGAGTGGAGTTCTGCACAGAAATTCCTGGGCGTGGGGCTGATCCGTCCCTGCCTACGCGCGCACGAAATCCAGCGTTATTTATGGAAGGGGGGGAGAGTTACAAAGGAGATTACAGGCTGAGTATACCTGGAGTAACACAGTGACTTTGATTACAATTACTGACACTGCTGGGCGAGCTGTAATTAATATCGCGGAGCAATTACATGGTTACTTCATCTGTTTAAAAAATATATAAATAGCCTCTGCTGAGTTTTCATGGAAAGCAGCAAACACCAGCCCCAAAGCCGGAGCCCGGCGCCGCAGGCAGGACCCAGCAAAGCCCGGGCACGACTTTGGGGCGGGACTGGGGAGGGAAAAACGGGGAAATGGTGAGAGCAGAACAGAAAATGGCTGGTTCCAGAAGCAGCCGGGTGGTGCTGAGGGTACCTCAGGAAGCTGAACGCTGGCAAATAAAAAAAGCACGAGGGGCTGCGCTTCGGCAGGCACGGGCGGAGGCTCACGCCAAGCGCCGGTGCCGAGACAGCGCCGGATGGTGCTGCCCATCCCCACCAAACCCAGCAGAAATGGCACGAAGGTGACGGGCTTTGTTTTAAACAGATGAAGCGCCTGCCCCCCTCCTGCTGCATCGCTCGCCAGCAAGCCCCGGCTTGGCTCGGTGGGTTTGGCACAGCCAGACAAGCTCCAGCCAGACCTTTCTGGCACGAGCCGAGGCAGTTGTAGCTGTGATGGGGGTTTTTCCATCCAGCAGTTCCGAGGCCGCCACAAAGAGCCCACCAGCTTTCCAAAATGCTGGGCGAGAGGTGATGCGAGCACCCGGAGACACCCCCGGCGCTGGGGCTGGCCCGCCAGCCCCGTCATCAGCCACCGCCACATCGGCCGGGGCAGTCCGGCTCCTCATCCTCCGCGTTCCCGGCTCCGGCACGCGGCTCCCAGCAGAGCACGACACCAAGGACCAGAGAGAAGCAGCGTCCCTCGTTCCGCCCGGGCAGAAAACTCTCGTGGCTCCGGAGAACCCCCCGAGCAGGTTACGGGCAAACACCGTCCCCCACCCGGCGACGTGAGGGGGGGTTCCTGTGGGTCCTGGCAGGGAGCTGGGACGGAGCGTGGGCAGCGTAGGTCAGAGCCTGTGCAAGAAACCACCACGTTGGCATCTGCCCGGGGGGGGCTTCGTGATGGTGAGAGGGGCGAGGGACGAGGGGAGCGCCCCAGCCCCCGGCGAGGTCAACGCAAGGGAGGAGAACTCTCCCCCCGGTGCCTCCGTTGCTTCAGTGCTTCTGACTTGTTGTGTTGTTTTGTTTTCAAATGTGAAGACCTGAGATTGAGCGTGGGCTTTCCGTCCGCCACCGGACGCCGCGGCGCGGGCTCGCCCGAGGCGTCGCCTCCCGGCCCCTTCCTTCACCACGTGTAGAGGCACCTGAACGGGGACGCGACTCCCGATACCAAGGCGTTGGCAAAGCTTCGAGCGTTGCTTGGCACTGCCGGTCCCACCGGCTCCGGCCAAAGGGTCCTGCGGTGCTTCGAGGACCAGAAGGAAGTCCGTGGAGACCTCGGGGACCTGTCCGTGGGAGGCTGAGGTGCGGGGTTGGGGGGGGGGCTGCGTTTTAGCAGCTGCTTGAGCTCGTGTAAGGGGTGGGAAAGGAGGTGGAGCTGACCCCGATGGGGCTCTCCGAGAGCGGAGTCTGGGGGGTGCCCCCCGGCACGCCGACCCCCCGCGCCTCCAGGACGGCGGCGAGCAGGCGCTGCTGCTGCTGCCGCAGCATGTCGGCCATCAGCAGCGGCAGCGAGTTGAAGCTGGCGCTGAGCTGCTCCAGCTTGGATTCCAGGCTGCCGATCTGCTTCTCCAGGTCCTCGCTGCGATCGTTGAGCTCGGTGATGAGGTCGTACATCACGTTCTGCATCTGCCGAGGGGACAGAGGAGTGGTCAGTGCCGCGGCCGGAGGGGTTAGTGCCGCTGGCAAAGCCCTTTAGCCCCTTAGCCCCGAGAGCCTCTGCCTCCCTTTGAGCAGCCTCAGCGGGCTCCAGGGGCTCGCAGGGCACCGTGACCGCAGCGTAGCTTGCCCTGGGACACTAAAATGAGGCAGCCCTGTCTCTGTGCAGGCAAAGGGGCGGCGAGCCCAGCGCTGTCGAGCCACAGCATCCCCAGCTGGGGCTGCAATAGCGGGCGCAGGGAGCAAAGCCCTTCCCTGGTGACACCCCCGCAGCCCTGGCTTGCGTCCGCGGTTCTCCCGCTGCCTCGCGAGCGCGGCCGGAGCTGTTCCCGGCTGACATCTGCTGCGCCGGAGCGTTCCGCAGTCAGCCAGGTCCTCCGCGGTTGTCCCAAGTGAAGAGAAACACCCGGGCAGCCCGGCCGAGCCGCGAGGTCACCGCGGGGACTTGCCTTCGAGAGGTCGACCAGGGTGTTGGCTTGGTCGCTCAGCTTCCTCTGCTCCATCTTCACGCTCCGCAGCCTGGAGGGGAGGAAAGAGCAATGCGGCTGCACCCTCTCCCCGACTGCAAACTGCAGCCAGAGACCGGCCCATCCCACAACCCAGGGGACGGGAGATCGTCCCCGCACCCCTGCCAAGGCCCGGACACGGTTCCCCCGGGGCTCGGCACCACCCCAGCCGCACGCGCAGCCCCTTACTGGTGAATGGCTTGTAGGAACTTCCTCTGGTGCTTCCTGACTTTGGCGTGGTCGATCTTCTTCAGCAGCTTCGTGTGCTTGTAGATGAGCCACGTCTCCCGCAGGACGTTGGCTGCCGCGTTCTTTATCTGCAAGAGGAGCGGTGGCTGCAGGTCGGCGGCCCCGGCCACGCCGGCACGCGGGATTTCACGGAGACACCACCCTTGCGTGGCCCCAGCGGGGGCGAGGCGCTGGGCTCCGCTCCCGCACCACCTCCTGCACATTTCTAAGGGATCAGGGGCAGCTCGAACGGGAGCGAGGACGGGCAGAGCCAAGCGGCAGGTCTCGGTCCTCGGTGCGCCTGCATCCCCGCCCTCCCCTGCAGCGATGCGCCGCCACCGGGCTCGTCGCCCGCGCGCGAAGCTGCTCCCTGAGCCTCGAGAAAGAGGAAAAAATAAAAAATCCCCAAGTTTTTCTCGATTCCCGCATCCATCTGCCGCTCCGAGCAGGTCCCGGCTGGGCTGCCAGCACGAGGACGCGGCTTCCGCAGGCTCCCCGGTAAACCACAGCTCTGCCGCTCGCTCCAAAATGAATTGGCCGCCGTCGGCCTGGCGCGGAGCCCACGTGCGGATCCACATCCACGGTCAGGGGAGCGGGGCCGACCGTCTGGCTGCTTTTCCAGCCACGCCAAGGCCTCTNCGCCGACGCCTCCCTCGCCGCCGCCGGCTCCCACCGCGCAGCCCCGCGCCCGGCTCCCGCCGCCCACCTTACCCGCTTCGTCAGCTGCGTGTCCATCATGAAGTTGTGGACGTGCTTCTCGGCTTTGGTGAGCTCCAGCTTCCTGGCCACCACGGCCACCACCAGCGCCGTGCAGCCGGCGCCCTGCGCGAGGACACCGGGTGGGGAAAATGGTTCGTCACCCTCCGGCGCTCGTGCAAGAGCGGCGCTCCCACCCTCACCATCACCCCCCCGATTAGCTAAATCTGCACGGCCCCGCACCCACATCGTCCTGACGAGGAGACGTCCCCGAGCCCGGGCGTCCTCGAGCTGCCGACGATGTGCCGGGTAATTAACGGGAGAGGCTGATGCACGAGGTCACTGGTGATCAGTGGCGGCCTCGGCTCCCTGGCACCCGGCGGCAATGGCCAGGCTAAGCTGGTTAACTGGTGCCACCGTGGGCTGTGGACCTGCGGGATGGGGAGCCCCCCGCTCCTGAGGGGGGAGAGTGGGGAAAGGGATCCCCAGATCAGGACCCCCCCGAATCGCAGCCTCAGTGACAGCTGAGAACGTGCTTATCCCGGTGACTAGAGCTGGATCCACGCAGCAGCCACCACCCCCAGCCTCCCCTCCCTGCCGTGTTCCCGTGCTCTGCCCACACCAGAGCCGCTCCCCGCTCCTGGCACCCTGGCAGAGGCCCACGGTCCTGGCAAACCCTCCTTCGTTTCTTAGAGAGTCATTAATTAACATCACGCTCCGAGCTGAATCCTCGAGCATCCCCGAAGGTCCCGCCGCCTCCTCTCAGCTCCCACCGCTTCTCTTCCCGGCGGGGCGGCCGCCCCCAGTGCTGCGGCTCAGGGAGCCTGGGGGACCCCCAGTGCAGCCCCAGGACTCGTGGGGGTGCCCATCCCCAGAGGGGCAGCGGGAGCAGGGAGGCCTTTGCGGGATCACATCTTAGTTCAAAGCAAACTCTGGCTGCCGGGGAGCTCGGGGAGCCGGCGGCACCGGGACCCCCTCAGCCGAGCTGGCGGCTGCTCCCCCGCGCTGCTGGGAAATGCCTCCCCTCGCCCCCCAGGGGGGATTTTCTCCCTCGTTTGGCTCCCACCAGCCTCGTTTGTACGAGACAGATCAAAGACTTGCAGATGACATAAAATTAAGACCTGTCAGTGGAGCCACCTCAGCCGACAGCTCCGGCTGGGGGCAGAGCCGGGGCGCTGGCTGGATCCACAGAGGAGCCGTGGCTGGAAAGGGACGTCCTGCCAGCTGGGACATCTCACCAGAGCCCTGGAGCAGGTACGCGCCGGAGGCCCTGGGGGATGGTGACCTCTGGGCCACGAGGAAGTGAAGCCGCCGCAGCGCGGTGATGCCGGCGGGAGCAGGGGGCGGAGGGCTCCCAGCTGGCCCCGGCTCGCGGCGGAACCGGCAGCATTTGGGATTGCTCCGGGTGATGGAAGCCAGGTGGAGTGAACGGGGACGGCCCAGGGATTCTTGTGGGCCTTTCCCAGGGGACAGCCCCAACCCTGCCTCAGTCCAGCTCCCCGAACGCGGGTCCAGGTCCACCCTGAATTCACCAAAGCACCACATNCTGCCGCTCCGAGCAGGTCCCGGCTGGGCTGCCAGCACGAGGACGCGGCTTCCGCAGGCTCCCCGGTAAACCGCAGCTCTGCCGCTCGCTCCAAAATGAATTGGCCGCCGTCGGCCTGGCGCGGAGCCCACGTGCGGATCCACATCCACGGTCAGGGGAGCGGGGCCGACCGTCTGGCTGCTTTTCCAGCCACGCCAAGGCCTCTGACTCTCCCCCGGGGTGTCAGGGCTCAGCCCAGAGCTCTGTTCTCAGGGTGATGTGGGGACCCCAGCCGCATCCCAGCAACAGAAGGCCGACCTTCCAAGGGCTCTACCGGCCCTCGCTTTGCCACGATTCCTTACACAAAACACGGTTCCCTCCACCGGCACGTGGAGCCCGTTACACCGCGTGGTGCTGCCAGGTTGCAGATGCTTTGCTGTGACGAGGCTGCCGAGACCAGAGCCCCCCCTGCAGCCCCCGTGTGCGGCCGGGGCTGTGGCACCAGCCCCCAGCAGCACCAGCGACCCTGCGGACCCCTCCTTGCCACAGCCACAGCCTCTGGGTCACCCCTGGGGGATGGAGGCTGCGGGAGCCTCACGCACGTCTCCGGTCTGCGGCAGGCGAGGCGCTGAATCACCGAAATCCGGTTGTCTTCCTAACACTGAGCTGAGAGATCCTGCTCTGCGAGAGGAGGGAGCCTCCATCCTCCCGGGGGAAAATCCCCGGCGCTTTTCCTCTCAGGGTGCGGCCGAGCATCCTGCACCTCCCGAGTCCCAGACACGGGGCTGGTGCCGTTCGCCTTCGCCGTGACCTCGCGCCCGCGCCGCATCCACGGCGCCCAAACGCCGCCTCCTCCACCGTGGGAGCCGCACCCCGAGGCGCCGACGCCTCCCTC
>WEIS01040542.1:4573-47436 GCA_013389965.1 Todus mexicanus
TGTGCTGCCCTGGGGTGCGGGAGTGAGGAGCCGAGGGATGAGGGAGTGTGGTGCCCTTGGATGAAGGAGTGTGGAGCCTAAGGATGCGGGAGTGTGCTGCCCTTGGATGCCGGAGTGTGCTGCCAGGAGGTGTGGGAATGTGAAGCCGAGCGGTGCAGGAGTGTGCTGCCCTTGGATGCGGGAGTGAGTAGCCGAGGGATGAGGGAGTGTGCTGCCCTTGGATGAAGGAGTGTGGAGCCTAAGGATGCGGGAGTGTGCTGCCCTTGGATGCCGGAGTGTGCTGCCAGGAGGTGTGGGAGTGTATAGCCGAGTGATGCGGGAGTGTGGAGCCGGGGGATGCGGGAGTGTGTGTCCAAGGGATGCGGGGGCGCTCTGCCGAGGGATGCGGGAGTGTGGAGCCGGAGGGTGCAGGGATTGTGGCCGCGGTTGTGGGGCTGGGCAGGTCTCCGGGGGCTGCGGGCGGTGCTGCCGAGCTCCACGCTGCTCTGGGGCTGCCGAGGGAGCCTCAGCCGGCTCTGGGCACCCCCTCCCCGGGCCGGCCGCCTCTGCCGCTGTCCCAGCGCGGGTTTGTTGGGGCGCAGCGGTACCAAAGGGTTTCAGCGGTGACCCCTCTGGGTTTGCGGAGCCCGGCCCGGCCGGCCCGACTTCCATTCAAGGCAAGAGAGGCGCCGCCGTTACCTTGAATGGAAGTTGGGAACGAGCGCCTTAGGTCGCAACCCGCAGAGGAAGGAGGTGAGTGAGGAGCGCCCCGGCACCGCCGGGATCAGGCCCCTTAAAATAAGGGATGCTTTTGTTGAAGGACGCGGCTTTGTAGCTGCTGTGGGAAGAGATGGAGGGCGGCATGAAGCAGCAGATCATTTTTCAATGAAAATAGCGTACAGCTGTGCCTGGCGCTCTTTGTGCACGGCTCAGCATTTGCTTTCACCCAGGGAGAAGTTGGATTTGCGTGATTTATTTGCCTGATTTCTTCTTTTCCCCATTCCTTTCCCCCCCCACCGCCTCCCCCTCCCATTTTTTGGTCTTGTTAACCTTTTTATTTAGTTAATTTGGGATTATTTCCTTCTTTAAAAGATAAAAAAGAATGCTTTTGCTGCTGAGAAGGGGCTGGCTGCTGAAGAGGCGTAGTGAAGGAGCAGGGAATCATTACTCAAGATTTATTTAAAAAAAAAATACAAAAAAACCCCGAAGATTTGTGGTAGCGCTTTAATTTGTGCACTTGACATTGCAGATTGGAAGCAGATGCGGTGCTGGCTGGGAGGGGTGGGACACTGGTGGCAGTAGGTGGCGCAGGGAGACACCGCTTGAACCCAGCGCCTCTGCCAGACAGGCTTCCAGCCAGCCCCAGCTCCTGTCAGAAATGTGGGAGAAGACCTGGGATCACCCCTTTAGTTCTCCAAAGGTGGTGTTACGTGCCAGCACATCTTCAAACAGGCTTGCTAATACTGTCAGCGTTTGCTTTCCCTTTGCCCATGGACTGGCCCACCCCAGTGGAAAGGTTGTCCAGTATTTAATAGGTCTAGAACTAGCCCAGTTATGAGCATCAAAACTCTTTGCGATGAGCCTATCAGAGCAGCGCTGGGCGCTGATCTGACGATGTACTTAAAAAAGAAGAGATAAACCTTCTCCTGCCTCCCTCACTTTCCCCAAAGCCAGAACAATTAAAGGGTATGAAGCTGAACAGATGATGGATAAGCAACATTATAATACATGCAGGGAAACTGATTGCGTTGACCGTGGGTTAATGAGTGCCTTACAAAATCATTTCTTACTGCTTATTTTATGCCATCGAATTACCCTCATAAATAGCCTCAAAATTAATCTCGTGGCAATTTTATACAGTTACAATGGGAGAAGAGGAAGAATTGCTCTTCCTTCCTGCTGCACTACAAAACTAATAAAAGGGCTGTGATTCCAGCCCTGGGAATCTCGCTGTCTATATGGGAGACTGCAGGCTCATAATGTGCAGCAGAACAAGGCGGTTCCTACGCTACAGGCACTTGTTGGCAGAGCTGTTTTGTCCCATTGTGTGAACAGATGTGATCTTGGACTAGCAGCACTGTGGTGGTGAACGTCCCCTATTACATGGGCGAAGCTGTCCTTTCACTGCAGCCCATTTCATGCGCACTGGTCTGGTTTGACCATATCGGACGATGCAGCTTTGTTGTTACAGCTGTGGTCCTGCAAAGGAGCGCTTTGCCAATGTGGTGTGTCAGTCTTCCTAAAGAGTGAAGCATGTTCTTTAGCTAGAACTGGCTGAAAGAGGCCAGAATGAAGTGCCTACATAATTCTTCAGTGAAGTATTTATCCAGAGCGTCGATCTAGTATCTCAGGGCTTTGGGGTTTTTTTATATATGTATTTTTTATTGCCGAGGTATTTCCACTATGCTCAGATGGAGAAAGCTGGTTGTCTTTGGAGCCCCTTCATGTCTGCCTCACTGAAGGAGCTGATTTTGTCTTCTCATTTTCCAGAACTGCTTGAGGAGGAGGGACGCCGGGCTGTTAAATCAGTTGCAAGAGCTAGATAAGCAAATAAGTGATCTCCGCCTGGACGTGGAAAAAACGACAGATGAACACCTTGAGACAGACAGTCGTCCAAGTTCAGGTGAGGCCAATATTCAGCAGAAGGGAGCCTCCCTTGGTAGCTGGAATTAAACTGGCTGTAGACTTCAGTACCACAACAGTAAATATCTATAGCACGTTCACACTCTGCTAATTAATGCCTCCTAGCAAAATTCACCTACCGCTGGAAAGGTTCCTGTTTGTAGACTGCATACTCAGAGGAGCATTTCAAGCTTAATTAGATTTTTAGTGTTTAGGGCATATCTTTTTTCCAAGGCTACCCACAAATTAGTTCGAAAAGTTCTAATTCTCCTGCATGATTTGGAAGGAGGCTGCAGGAAAAATGGTGAAAGGGAGCACCACCAGCAGGAGGAGGATGTCACAATTGCGCTTACAGCCAGAAGGGGACATTGAATCAATTTGATCCCCCGTATATTGAATTTCATCCCATTCTAACCGTGTTGAAGTCAGTAAGTGGTATTTAACTAGGGGGAACCTTTCCTTGAGGCATCTAGGCTTCTTCTGAGGGTGCTAAAAAGTGGAGTATCCACCAGCTTGCAATTGATAGATCAGAAATTAGCAACGGTTTTGAATTTGACTTTTCCCATCACTGATTTATTTTTTCATATCCTTTTCTCCCATAGACTAAGGTCTTTTCGAGCACCCAGCTTTTTCTCCTCTTGGAGGTGCCATGCAGTATAATTCCCGACTTTTTTTTTTTTTGATGAGTGAAACAGGTCAAGTTCATTAAGTCATTTGTTTCAAGGCATTTTTCCAAGCTCTTAAATAGCTTTATGGCCCCTTTCCAATTTTCTAGCTTTGTTTGAAGCGTGCTGGAGTCGAGAGGACTAGGCATACCCTTCCAGTGTCTTTCTTACCAGTGCTGTATAGGCTGCTGAAGTCATTTCCCTACTGCTATTCATTAGTCTCTTTGTACATCCAACAATCTCATTAGCTTTTTTTTTTTGCCATATCATTAAGCTTGATTGAGCTGCTTTTCCACGCTGACTAAGTCCTTTTCAGGATTATTATTTTTTCAGGATGCATCCCCATTTTGCAGACATGCCCTGCATTCTTTTTCTTCCAAAATTTACATCTTGATTATAGTATGTAAGATTTTTCCTGAATAGACCCAGTTTACCAAGATGTAGGGTTTTTTCTATGTATGTACATTATTTACCATTTTCCTTCATTCATATCATCCTCTATTTATCTCCAGAACTTTGATGAAAAGAATGCATAGCATTGCACCCAGCACTTGGTAAAAATCTTGTAGTCCGGTAATAAATAGCTGGAGAGTTTGTTTGGAACGTATAATACACTATTAAATGAATGAGATGTCAAACACAGCCTGGAATCTTCTTGCTAAAGTCTGAAAACCCCTGTAGAGGTTAAAACCCCAATACCTGTAAAAGCTAAAGAAAAGTTCAAAGTTTCATACACTGAAATAAAATTCTGCTTTTTCACTTCTAAGGGTTTTACTTCTGAGCAGAATCCTTCGTAGAGATAAGGGTATTACTAAATTGGGCACTGTATTTTTGGGTGACTGAATGAAATCCCATAACTAATTGCCATAGAGAAAGCCAACATAAACATGAGTTTGAGTGCCTTTCTAGAGACGCAAATGGTAACTCTGTGTAGACATAACTAATACAAATCCAAACTCTTTATTTTTATAGGGTTTTATGAGCTGAGTGATGGAGCTTCTGGATCGCTCTCCAATTCGTCTAACTCTGTCTTCAGTGAGTGTTTATCCAGTTGCCATTCTAGCACTTGCTTTTGCAGCCCTTTGGAGGCAACACTGAATATCTCAGATGGACGCCCTAAATCTGCAGGTATAGTAAAAGCAGGTCGAGTACATCATACTCCAGGAGGTGGCTTTGGCTTTGGAAGTACTGCCTCAGGAGTACCTGGGTTGGATTAACCCTTCTTCCTTTCATTTGGTGTATAGTGCTCTGAAAAGATTCCAGTGCCTATCACATACATGGGTCACGAGGCAGGACTGTTTGCCCTCCACTGCTCCAGCCTGACGTGTGAATGTGTCACTCTAAACACATGAACAGAACATGAAAATATCACAGCTGCTCTACCCAGTAGAGGGCAGTGGTACCTATCCACATGAACACGTTGGTTGGCTGATTTCTCTTGGTTTCCTTTAGAAAAGCATCTTTACTAAATAGCAGTAATGAAAGATACCTCACCAGCCACGTCCTCCTTCAAGTGTCAGAGCAAGGAGCTAGCTACATGTTTTAGGAGGTCACGGTGCACATCTCTCTATTTGCAGCAGTCATTTTGTCAGTTCCAGTGGTCCTCAACCCCCCGGTGACCGTGCTGAGGCATGTCTTGCACTTCTATACATACATACAAATAGACATCAAGAAGTGGGAGAAAGTATTTTGTCTCCCTGGCAAGGAGCTGTTGAATTTCCTTTGACAGCAGCTGAAGATGCAAGTCGAGATGCATGGCATGGTGAAATAGGAAAGCCTCCTCTGCCTGTTGTCCAGAAAGGACATTTCAGTAGCATTTCAGATCACGTGTTATTAGTTGCAGACATACTCATTCAAGAGCCTTGGTTCATTCTGGGTTGTGGAGGATGCTTCTAACCATAGTATTTCCAATTCCCAATTTAAGGTTAATTTGTTGTGATTTTTTTTTTTTTTTTTGTTTGTGGGTGAATCAGGGACAAATACTCCCCAAGTTCTTCTAACCCTAAAATGGGAAAGCACAACCTGGGGTGCGCTCATTCTGCGAAGTCCTCTAAGTTATCCTTTGAGCACCTTGAGGTAATTTCATGCTCCCTGATGTAGAATCATAGAATAATTAAGGCTGGAAAAGACCTCTGAGATCATCGAGTCCAGCCTATGACCTGCCACCACCACTCAGCTAAACCCTGCCACTAAGTGTGGCATCCAGTCTTTAGTAAGGTATATGTGATCTCCATAGGCCATACACAAACAGAAAAAACATACACAAGGATTTCCAGCAGCTGCATTGCTGTTTTTTTCTTCTGTATACATCAGGAAACCCTAAAACTCTCCTTAATTATACCATTTCACTCTTAAAGGGGAAATTTCACAAACTGGCGTGTTTCAGAGAAGTCTTTTTGGCAACACTTCCTGACTCCGACATAGAATTTAGGAAATGGGGGAAAACTGTGAGGCCATCTGGAGGAAATTCCTGCCCCTAACTTCCCTATTCCTCCTCTCCTGCCCGCACAGGAACTTAATCGCTATCAGCTAATTTCATCAAAGTCTGTGAGACCTCTTTTGAAATAAGCTTTAGATAAGTGATGAGCACGGAGCATTCAAATTGGAGTACCCTGGCTGAAGTTTCTAGCCCAGGGGTAGAAAACAGGACTGGCAGTAAGTGATCTAGAAGGATCATTTAGCTTGTACCCCTACCCAAGAAGACCAGGGCAACATAAGCTTAAGAAAATAATAATAATCTTAGGTGCTTGGATTGAAGACCTGCTCCTAAGACCTCTTTACCTCCTAAATAAGAGCCTTAGCCATTAAATCTGACTCATGCATCTTGAAACGTACTGGATTTGTCTCACAGAACTCTCTTTGAAGAGCCAAGGCTAGGATGTCAGCTGGATTGACCTGCACTCCTTGTACTTGTGTGGAAAGATGAACCTGCTCCCCTTCTTTAACCCTTTCTTGCACAAAGGGAGCATATTATTATTCTTATTCATAGTATTATTATTGTTATAAATGAATTATGATGATAATAACAACTGTAATGATATTAATAATGACAATAAAATTGAATCTGGATTTTTTTCTGACCCAAGATATGCTTGAAAAAATCTGGAAGTGAAATTTGTCAATAAGCTGAAAGAATTCCTTGATGTCTTGTTAGATTTAGCAAAGCAAAATATAAAATTCACACATACTGAGGCCTGCAGTGAGTTTTGCAGGTGACTGTGTCAAACATATAAACATATGAGACCTTTACAGACTTGTGGAGGGCTTGGATGTAGAATAGAGTAGAATGGAATGGAATGGAATGGAATAGAATAGAATAGAATGGAATGGAATACCAGCGTAAATGTTCTCCTTAGGGCCGTGATTTTTGGTTTTTAACCATATTGAGGCAAATCCTACGTAAGTGCAGTTACAAAGAGACCCACAGCAGAGTAGCGTGGCTTTTCTTATCGCTTGAATGGCATCCCTGCTTGCAAGGTTTCTACTGCTTGAACAGCACTGCTGTAGCTTGAACATTGCATCGTATGCATAGGTGGGACCAGAGTCCTTGATGGCACGTGAAAAACGTAGCAGAACTGTCCTTGGCAGGCTCTCTAAACTCTTCTAAAATGCCTTTCAGATCTCATAGGCTGGATGGACTATAATAAGGAAGGCCAGCATGAGGACCAGACCACAGGCTCTGTCTGTCGCTCTTTGTCCACACCGCACTCAAATTCCCTCGATGTCGTTGCAGATGTACATCCAAAGTACCAGTGCGATCTGGTGTCTAAAAACGGGAACGACGTCTACCGGTACCCCAGCCCACTCCATGCGGTAGCTGTGCAGAGTCCCATGTTTCTTCTCCCTGTGACTGAAAACCCCCAGCGAGAAGAGGAGAGGCTCGGTTGCAATATTAGCGACGTTTGCGCCGCATCTGAAACAGACTCGGGGAAATCCACCAACGCCTTTCTCCCACCAAGCTCCTGGCCGGCACCGTGCCCTTCCACCAGCAAGAGGATAGATGGTTACATCTTAAGCTTGGTTCAGAAAAAGACTCACGCGGTAAGGACTAACAAACCGAGGACAAGTCTCAATGCCGATCCCACCAAAGGGATCTTGAGGCACGGGAGCATGTGTGTCAGGCAGCCTGCAGGGGTGGTGGCTCATGGTAACATCGTGAACCTGAAGAGCGCCAAGCAAGCAAGCTTGCCTTCTGGTGGGACCACTGCTCTGGACCACACAGCACCCTCTCCCTTAAAGCAGAGGCCACGGGAGCCAGCTGGTGAGCAGCTGGAGAGTAGGAAGCCACCTTTGCCGGTGGCTTTCCCACCGAGTGCAACAAGTGAGCTTCAGAGCAAGCACCTTCCCCGTGGCGTCAAACCAGCACCTCCAGAGGCCAATCGCAACACGGTGGCTGCAGCAGGGGACGTCCCCAAGGAGAATGGCCAACCCTTTGCTTCGTCTCCCAAAGAGAGCCCGGGGAAGCCTGTGGTGCTGCAGCCGGAGAACAGGGTGAGCCAGCCTTCCAAAAAAGTCCTGCTGAAGAGCAGCTTGCAGGCGGCTCGCTCCTCATCTCCTGCTGTGGAGGACAGACCCGCGCTGGATTTCAAAAGCGAGGGCTCTTCCTCCCAGAGCCTGGATGATGGGTTGCTGGTGAATGCCCAGTACATCCCAGCCCAGCAGCAAAGTGTGAAACTTCACAAAGGCACCCGAAACGTCAAGATCTTGAAAAGCTCCGTGCTGAAACACAGACCCCACCTCACCAACGGGCTGGAAAACGGTTCGCAGACCTTGCGGGAGAAAACCAAGCCGGTCGGCAAGAAGTGCCGCTTTCCCGATGAGTTGGATACAAATAAGAAACTGAAAAAACCCTCCTCGAGGGGGAAGAGAGGCAGCGGCTTGCAGCCCGAGTCGGGTCTCCAGGGTCGGCAGGCTGGCCTGCACAAGTCCACCATCCGATCCCACGGACACGGCCGAGAGGTTGTGGTGGCCAAGCCTAAACACAAGCGGGCTGACTACCGCCGGTGGAAGTCGTCGGCGGAGATTTCCTACGAGGAAGCCCTACGGAGGGCGAGGAGGAACCGTCGGGAAGGTGTGGGGGTCTACTCGCAGGTCCCCGTGCCCTATGTCAGCCCGTACGCCTACGTGGCCAGCGACTCGGAGTACTCGGCTGAGTGCGAGTCCTTGTTTCACTCCACCGTGGTGGACACGAGTGAGGACGAGCAGAGCAACTACACAACGAACTGCTTTGGAGACAGCGAGTCGAGCCTGAGCGAGGTGGAGTTCGTAGGGGAGAGCACGACCACCAGCGACTCTGATGAGAGCGGGGGCCTTATTTGGTCTCAGTTCGTCCAGACGCTCCCCATCCAGACGGTCACGGCGCCAGAGCTGCATGAAAATGCGGCGAAGGCTTTTGTCAAAATCAAAGCCTCCCATAACCTCAAGAAGAAAATCCTCCGCTTTCGGTCGGGCTCCCTGAAGCTCATGACCACCGTCTAGTGAGATGACTTGGTGGAATGTATCTGCTTCTGCTTTCGGAAGCAAGGTGCTTTTGTGTACATATTTCCACAGATTTCTTTCTTTTTTTTCTTTTTTTTTTTTTTAATACAAATATTTAAAACTTAAGGTAAATTATGTCACTTGTCTTCAGAACTTGGGTGGATACTAGTGCCTTTTACGTGGAAATAAAAGACCATTATACTCGTTTTAAAAACAACCCTGTAACACTGCCATTTCAGTGCTGAACGGCCTCCAGTGTATGGTATCAGAAGGCTTTGAAAAAAGGCTGATGGCTCTGGGAATGGATTTTCCTTGCCTAGTTTTTCCAGTTCTGGGTCTTATACAGGATATCAACAGCTTAAGGTCATAAGTTTTTAGGGAATAAGGGGGAGGGAGCGCAGGTGGTCTTTATGTTTTTGCTTGTCCATTTCTGCTGCTCCTGTTGCCGCACTTTGAACTTCTTTCTCCTGGTAGTCTACCCTGTTTTTTTGTTTCCTTTTCTTGTTGATTCTCATCTTGAAACTCACCCCTGTCCTCCCCCAGCCTTCCCCCACCAGGAAAGGGCTCCTGTTCAATCTCTCTCCGAGGTTAAATTGCCTTCTCTGGAGTGCACTCTGCTCCAATCCCCTGGGAGTGCCACTGCGGACAGCGGTGATATTCAGACTAAACTGTTGGAGCAGCTGACCAAGGCTTAGTAACTTCAGTTATATTGTGTAAAACTGCTTCTGAAAAAGAAAAAGAAAAAAAAAAACCAACCAAACAACAACCCCATATGCATGTCACGTGCATGAGTATCAGTAGTTTTAATATTCCTGTTGATGTCCAATTTACTGTACATCATCAATGGCTGTTTTTATATATATATATCATTGTGTAAATTAATATAACACATCATATGCTGTAATAAACAGTCTGTTTTAATACTTTTTAAAAGTTTGTTACGTTGGTGCAGACCCACTCAATGATTTTTATATTGGCGTTGTCACCACTTAGATGTCTCTGATGTGACCTGTTGATGTTCCCTGCGTTTAACCATGTGGGAAATGGAGCAAGTGTAAAATGGTGCTGTGGACGTGACTTGTGCTTTGAGGGAACCGGATTGTCGTGGCTCCTCTTGTTCTTCCCATGACTTGCATTTTTTTAAGGGAAAGGTGGGATTTAGGGGCTCAGAAGCATCTTCAGATTGTTGCTTCTGGGCAGCTCACGTTGCGGAGCAGATGGAAATGTAATATTAATCCTCCTCGCTGTCAGGGCGCTTGCAGGCTTTGCTTGGTACAGCACAGGGGCAGATGGTAGGTTTCTGTAACCAAAGAGTTCTGTGTAATGCAACAGGTGTCCCTCTGAACCGTCAAGTAAATGATTCCCCAAGAGCTGCGTGCTCTGGGAGCTGGGCTGGGTGGAGGAGAGCATATACTTGCTGTCCCTGGTGCCCTCTTGTAGGTGTGGTCGCTGACTGTATCGCAACCCTCACACTGTTATGGAAAGAAGTGACCATTGTATCACCCACCGGTCTCTGTCTCAGTTTCTTTCTTCCCATAGGACTGGAGGTGAGTCTGCCAGCAAAGGAGATAGGAGCTAACCGTAGACAGCACAGCTCCCCTTTGCAGCAACAGCTTTGAAGCTGCCTGGTGGGAAGGCTGGAGGTTTATGGCAGGCATGTCTGGTGGGGCAGGGCCAGATCTTGGGCTGGTTTCTGCAGGTTCATCTGCTCTGGCATCCAGGAAGCAGTGGACATACTGCTGGCATGGATGCTGTGGCTGCTGTGAATTTCATGGGTATGTGTGCAGCCTGTCCATGAGCAGACAGTTTCCTTTATGGTTCCTCTGTGTCCTTCCTCCTGTCACCCACCTGAAGGCAGAGCAGGGTTTTTTCTCAGGTTTCCTACATTGCGAATGTAGGAAGGAGAGATCCACCCAGAATTAAATGTCTTTGGGAGCAGCTTCCAAGACAATGTTGACACTTAGAAAAGTGGCAGGTTTTGGTTTTTTGATCTGAAGTGTAGCAAATCCCTTCCTATAAAATGTCTCGTGTTTTTTGTGAAGGAATGGTGATTTCTGCAGGGGTTCTTGCAGCACGGTCACAAACTTCTGGATTGAGTAACCCAGAAAGTCCTTGCACTTTCATCTCCCATGACACAGGAAAAGCTGTACCTCACCTGATCTGGTCATAACTCTTTACCCATGGAAGGGCAGTTTCTATGTTTATATATATATATATGTATAAAAATTTTTTATGTCGATCTAGAATGATTCCTCCAGAAATTACTGGACAATGGCTGCCACTTTACAGAAGTAAAGTTTATTATTCAACGTGGCATTACTAAGGCTAAGGAGCAGCTTAATGTGTTCCCATTAATAATCGATGGGTGTTACATCAAACAAAGGGAATTTCAAGAGGCTTGTCGAAGCGCGTAGTTTCTTCTCTAGAATATCTCTTAATCGTGCCACATAATCTCTCTTTGAGGGAGAAAAACACTTGCAAATCCCTGTAAAGCTCCTCAAAGGTGTAGCAGCGCAACAGAGAGGATCTTCAGGCGTGCACGCTGTGTCTCTGGCTGGAAAGGACCCACTGGTGAGAAGACAAACCAACTGGTGGCTTTGGGATGGTGAGTTTGTAATGGCAGTGCTGTGGCAGATTGTCTCGTACCAGGTGAGGGAGGCTGGTTTTCAAAAGCAAGCTGCTGAATAGTTCCATTTTGGATAATTGAGTGAAAATAGAAAATAGCCACCTAAATATCGCTAAGACTGTATCAGCTGCAACCAGTGTATTCTTGCTGAATAGCTTCATACCAGACAGGGAAATGGGTTGATGCTGTCTCCATCTTAGTTGCATCCGAGACTTTTCAGTTTGGGAAAGGAATTTTCTTTTTCTTACGTGATTTAGGTAAGCATTCAGAATCCTTGAAACAGGCATTGTTTTTTCTTTATTCATCCCCTTCTCCCCCCCTTTAAAAAAAAATAAAAGATCTTACACTGCTAGGAAATTACTTGATACAGCCCCAATACAAAACACACATTCTCTTCTCTGGTTCTGATTTAGGATACGCATCTATGGTAGGATGTTTTTGCAACGTTAGGTTGAAAAACATCTGCTGATCGTGGAGACCGGTTAAATATCTGGCACTTCTTTCAGCTACCTGGCTTTCCACCTCCACAGTCTCGAGTCTGACATGTTTTAATTATCGCCAGTGTTTATGGTGGTCTTTGGAAGTTTGAAGCAGGAACATTTCAGTGTGCTGGGGCCTATTTCAAAGCAGCAGCAGGCTGTGGTAGGGAGGTTTGGGATTAGCTACCCCGTGCTCCATATATAAGTGAGTGCAGGAAGGTACAGAAGAATACGGCTAATGCAAAGAACAAGAGCAGCCTCTTTAGCTGGATTCCTTTTGAATCAGATTATATGGTGTCGCTGCTCATCTCTCAAGTACCATCTCTCCCAGTGCAGGAATCAGCATTGTGCACTCTATAAGGTGTTATCATCTGGAAGCGATGTGAGCGTCGCTGGGCTGTCTGCATTCCAGTAGGCTTTTTGGGTCTGTCTCCTGCTCCCTAACCCCACCACCAGCTGTGGGTCAGTGGATCATGAAGCAAGTTGTGTCTGGTGTGTGGGGGGTCGGAGAGAGGCCCTGGCACTGTGCCTGGATGTCCCAGCTGCGTGGGGCCCCTATTGTGGATATCACGGTCGTCGTGAGAAATGTAATGTGGTGAAAGGATTTGGACAGCTGGGTCTGAAGGAAGATGGGAATGGAGAGTCCCGTAAATGGGGTGATCTGATCCTGATTCATCTGTATTTCCAAGAGAGGCTGAAAGAGAAGGTGTTTCAGTCCAATGCCTAGCTCAGTAAGGTGGACTGGGCTAAACAGTGTCCTCTGAGGGACTCCGCCTCATTTCTCCCAGTATTCTTTAAATGCTCAAGGCCTCTATCAGTGCTGCTAGTGTCTGAGGTGCTTTAACCATCTGCCCAAGTCCTGCAAGAGCTTACCCAGACAAATGATAAGCTCCAGTCCCCTAGGTCTGTTTTTCACCTTCTGTGGCATAAGCCCTGCTTGCAGACAGCCTGTAGGTCCCAGCCCTCTGCATCTTTCTCTGTCTTGGGGCTTCAAAGGGGATCAGTCCATCCCTTATAGGTTTTCTCATTTTCTTCTGGCTTGGGGTTCATCCTGGGTGAGAGATTCTCCACAGCAGAGTGCTATGCCTTCGCTAATCCCGTATCTATCTGTTGACTCAGAGGAAGATCAGGCACTCCTCAGGTGGTAACCAGCAAAGCCATCCCTGAGAGACCTGCATCCCTTTCTGCACAAAGGGCAATGAAGGCTTTTATTAGCTGGGATCAGCACTCATCAGATGACTCACTACACCAGGCATGGCTCTTCCTCACCAAGTGATTTTTCTCACAGGAGGGAACAAGGACATGAACATTTTGAGGAAGCTGGAGCAGCTGAAGACATTATAATAGCTAATTTCAGTATCTAGTGAGTACCTTTGGAGGAGCCAACAATAATATATAGGACCGAGCTGCTGGTACAAAAGCCTGAACCATTCTCAGCTCTTTGCAATGATACAAAGGATACAGAGACTGCAAAACAGTGGAGACAATTCATAAACCTCAGGTCTATCTTTCAAACTTGATTTTCTCCTGAATCTCTCTGAACCTCCAGGGAATTTTGTTCAGGCTCCTTGCATGGTGTGATGTTTCTTTCTCTAACTACACGTTAGCACTGTGGTGAGAAACAATTGCTCTGAGGTTTAAAAAATCCCACAGTGCTGGAATGAGGGGAAACGTATGGAAACAAGTGGGAGATCCTTTTAAAAGGGATAATAGAAAGTGGTTTTTCACACAGCAGGGAATTTGCTGCCACGGGAAATAGGGAGGCAGATGTAATATCAGTAAGTTCAAAAGGGTTAGAGAAGGTAGGGAAAGATGTGTGCTCTACCATCTCCAGTCGGTGACTGTGGATGCTAGGAGGAGTGTGAGGTGAATGGACTGCAAATAGTGGCCAGGCTTGTGTGCTCCCTCTAAAGATTGTCCTTTCCTATAACTGCTGAAGCACCTTTAGCTGGAGGAGATGCACCATCCTGCTAACCCAGCAGTCCATTTCCTATATTCTTATGATCTTGGTGTAGCTGCTGGGAGTTGTCTATGCAATTGGATTTCCTCACTCTTGAGTGGTCTTCTGTCCTCCCAGCTGCTGCTGAAGACGAGTTTTGGGTTGCTTTGCAAAGAAGTTCACTTTGCACGTTTGGCTGATGGCAGTATGCAGTTATTCAAACTACAGACGTGTGTTTCTGGTCACTCTTGTCCTACGGCAGGATAATTTCACCCACCCTTTCACACAGGCAGTCTGTGCCAAAGTCCTCTGCTATGGGGAACATTGTCCCTCTGTAATACAAACAGTTACAGACACAGTCCGTGTGTTAGTCTACCGTGGGAGCCACTGTTGGGCAGCAATTTTGCATCCTACAGTTGCTTCTAAACTGTAGGAAAAGTCTATGACCTCCAGACGAAATGAGCCAACCTAGTGAGAAAGTGCATCTTACCGCACCCTGCTTTTGCTGTCCTTGTAGAGTTTTTCTGTCTCTTGGACTATATCTATATTTATGCTTTTGTTTAGAGCAACAGAGCAGTCTGGAAATGAGTCTGGTGGGCGTCTCCACCTACCACATGTTGTTGTGGACAGCAGAGCAGCTTGGTACATGCTAGCTGGATGCCTTTGGAACACTAACCCAGATGGTCCTCTGCAGGGGTGCAGCAAATGTACTTCTACCTGGACAGGGACATGGGGGCATTAACCAGTGATGGCTCCCTAGAATAGCTTCCAGTCTGAAAATGTGGACAGGTTTGGTCTAAATGACATTGGGGACCAGATTAAATTCAGGTTGAAAGTAAACACTTGAACGGCGTGTATTGTACTGGTGGGGACCTCAGTTTGGATCTGCTCCTTTTATGCTGAATGACTTGTTAATGTAAACAGACCCTCTCTCTCAATTAATGGCCTTTGTTTCCATGCTGTATTCCTTTAAGATCAATAAAGTATATTAACATTAAGAACTTGATTTCACTGAGCCAAGCTCTGAAAATCTGGCTTTTGTTCTTTTTAAAGGAGTTGGAATTGAAGAGTCCTGAGAACTAAGGTTTTTGTGACAATACTGAGGGGAAAACAACACGATTTGAACTCCGGCCTCGTGATGTAATGGGTTTATAAGAAAATTGTTTTCTCCCCCAACAAGGTTCAAGTCTTCCGTGGTCAAGGGCAGGAAGCTGGAAAACTTGCAACCTGTTAAACAATATGTTCCCTGGGCCTCTGTGCACTTCGTGAGCCTTGTGCCTTCAGAAATGAGATTTTGATGAGGAGGAGGGGAAGTGTGAGGTACAGGGAGGAGAAGGACCTAATCAATCTTAATCTCTGAAGTGCTCATGCAGTAGGTGTTTAAGCATGTAATTAAGCCCATTCTTACTCAGCGAAGCATTTCAGTGCCTGCTTTGGGTACTTCGCGGCTGGGGTAAATGAAGCACATGCTCGGGAATGCTGGTGGATCAAGGTCTCCAAGCTTTTCTTTTCCAGCATCCTCTGTCTGTTTGTACAAGCTGTCCCAGTGACTTCTCTTGGTTGATGTTGGAAGGACTCCCTGCTCTCCCTTAAGAGCTGGACCCTGCATGGTGAGGCTTAATTCAAACTGTTAATCCGAACTCGGGAGAAGCAGCATCTTGAGTCTGTGCTTTAAGCAGTAATGGAAGGAAACGCTTTTAAAGGAAGGGATGCATTTGTTGTTTGTTGTATTTGAGGACAGTGAGCTAAAACTACTTGGAGGTATATAAAAGTGAACGTGCTTGAGCTCTGTGTGAATAGCAGGACTTTCTGAAGCCCTGGGAGTGTCACTCAGGAAGAGAGAAAATGACCCTTTCTATCATTGCTTCCTTCTCTTGGATGTCCAGGTGGAGCTGGGAGAATGATGCAGGCAGAGAGGGCCAGGTACAGGCACCAACCCTGTAAGGGCTGGAGCACCACTCATTAACGTGCCTGGCTAATCTTACTTGAATCCCGGTTTTAGGCAGCAGAATCAGCAAAACAGTGGGACCTGTGGGCTACCCAGAGTTGGAGAACGGAGCTAGGAGGAGTAGCAAGAGCGGCTTTGCCTGGCTTTGAGGAAAGCTGCAGTTTGATTGAGCAAACAGCATAGGCAAGGGAAGGGTTAAAAGTTTGTCTTCTTTTCCCAGACACATTATTTACAGTGGGTTGGTTTCCTTTTGGAAGGGCCCACTGCAAAAGGAGACGTTCCCAGCGTTTCTGTGGGTTAGACTTATATCGCATTACAGTTTTCTTTCCTGGACTCTTGACTGACACGATTTCCTGAGGTTGCTCTTCTCTCGGGAAGGTGAACTCAGGAAAGAGTAGGAGTTTACTGAAAAACCAGAACCTTGGAAGGCAAAATCATGGTGATGGCCTTTCCTTTCTAGACGCAAGGTCAGTCCTCGATGCTGCATCGTGCTCTGTATCTCCCAGCGCAGGGCAAGGGCTGGGAAAGGAGTGGGAGAGGAAATCCATCAGGTTTGATAAGAGAGCAGTCTGTAAATCCTGTTGGAGCAGCTTGCAAAGGCCACAGCACCAACCCCAGGAGCAGCGCCCGACTGCGCCATGCCAGCAGCCATCTCAGCCGGCTGCGAGGTCAAGGGCAGTGTTGGCTATTGACCTGGATATCTCGATCTCTGCTATTGCCTAAGCCACCTCCATGCCTCCAGGCCACAGCAGGCAACATGCTCATCCTGGTGAGTGTTTGCTTTACTCTTTTTTCCTTCTTCTTAATGAAATAAATTGTGGCTTGGCATTAAAGCACAAGCGCTGAATGAATCTGGTGTTCTGGCTTGTTTCTCCTGTCAGACACCTCATGATAGGGTTTTCCTTGATGTTCAGTTGCTTGCAAGGAAGAAAAACCATCCTCTTCTCATCTGCAACATATCCTTTTTTTTACAGGTGTCTTCTGAGGGCCTTGTGTGGAACAACACATCAAGGCAACACATGTCTCTCTTCAGTGCTGTGCAGGGCACCCTGCAGCAAACCTGTCTCTGCACAATCCACAGCTACCCCAAGATATTTTTCTGACAGGGCTATCGGGACTGGAAGGTTTGGATCTGACTCATCCCACCTGAAGCCCATCAGTGTTTATGGTGAAGATTCTCTTGCAGGGAGAAGAGGAAGCCCACTCAGAAATGTTTATTGTTACTGCTAAATGACAAGACAAACTTCCTTTCCTTCCTCTCCCCCCCTTCCTTGCCATGGAGATGTGATCTCTGCTGTGGTCCCTGCTGCTTGCTTTTTCCTGTGTTGATCTATGCTAAAACTTGCTGCCCTTGAAGGATGGTCTTAGTCCTGAGAAAGGCTTCGATTGCTGATCCACTGACTTGTGATTCAGAGCATGTTCTTCCCCTGGACCTATCACAGATGCCCCCTATAACCCTGGGTAGTTGCTTGAACTCTTGTACATGGTACCGTGGGCGCTCTGAGCCTTCCTCCCTTCCCTCTTCATTGCCACTAAATCGAAATTGTTTAAACTTCATCCTCTGTCCTGTTGACTCTAATGTGAAATCATCCAGCAATGGGGTTGTCCCTCATGATTTCAAAGCACAGCACTTAGATCTTTGGTCTGAGGTGGCTTTGTGGACGCGTTACAAAAATATGAAATAAGCAATAAATTTCATATTAGAAAAAAAGGTAAGTGGAGAGCTGGATTTTCTTTCTGTTGTGTTGCCCCTGATTATTAATTTCTCAACGCAAGGATCATGATATGGACAGGAAACACAGCAAAAGAAGTGAAAATAATAAATCATATAATAAATCATATAATAAATCACTATCAATGCTGTATAACTGAGGCAATGCTTTAGCATGAGGGAAGGAAACAAAAGGCCCTTTGTCCTGACAAAGGATCCTCATTGATATTAATCTAAGAACCCCAAATAACTTACTGATCTACAATTAGGAAGGGCAGCAAAATGAACAAATGGGTAGCCAGTCCTTACGCTAGAAGCGGATTCCTCTGGCTGCTGGATCCACTCTAGTTCCTGTTGATTGATACTGAGACCGTTTTCTTGGTGGTCATGGCTGCTTTCAGAAACCACTGATGAAAAGGCTGGTTTTGTGAGTAAACATCCTAATAAGCAGGTCTTGACAGATGGTTTGTTGCTCAAGCCCCACATAACCCTACAGCTGGTGTCAGTGTCTCCCACAGATGTTTCCCAGGAGAACTTCGCCACGCTGTGCTCAGGAGCTCTCAGCTTTCACAGCACGTCTGGCTGCAAAGAGGAGCCTTGGTGCTTGCTCGACACGTTGCAGGTACGTCTTTGGGAACAACAAAGCCTTCTGGAAACATGTTTCTCGTAGCGTAGATAAAACTAGGCTCCCAGTGGAGCCTATGGGTGACTGAACAGGGTAAGCAAAGGTGTCTGTGTACAGCAGCTGCTGCTGCCTCTTGGTCCATGAGCAGTGAGAAACACCCAGTGTTACATGAAGCAGAACAAGAAACTTTTCATATACGTCGAGTATCTTCTGGATCCTGTTGGTTTGGTGTTGCCTCATCTCAAACTTTCCAGAATTCCTCCATATTTTCTAGCAAACAGAAAAAATGTCATTTCAGCAGTGATTTTCAAGTGACTTTCTTCCTTTGTGAGTCCTGCGAATTGGTCCAAGCCCTGGGATCAGCCCACAACACTCATAGTCACTCACCATATCAGATGTGTAGTCCTCAGATAGATCAAGTATTTCCATTAGAAGCTGATGGATAAATTAGAGAGATTTTACCTCGTTCTCCTCCCTTGGGGAGCTCATGGGACTGTAAGATGGTTTGTTTCATCCGTGTTCCAGGCCAGGCAGTTTAGATTTGACTGATCTGTGTATCCCCACAGTGTTTCTGGTGGGCTGTAGAGGATATAGGATTCTCTGCCTCTGACCAGAGGGCAGCCGAAACAGGACTGATGTGCAGAGGCTGCGGCTGAGAGGGAAATGGCTACAGCTGTCCTGGGACAGTGTCTGCTAGGAATAGGTTTGAAAAAGTGACTCTGATCTGGGAGGAAGTTTAATTTTGATAAAATTAGGCTGAATTCCCTCCGAAGCGGAGTAAAACACAACCAGGTAGAAATTCTGCAAAAGGGACTGGTGCACCAGTTTGCACAGTGGGTTGTCTCAAGAGGCGATCTCTGGAGTGCTGAGCTTCTCCTCCAGGTTTCATGGGCTCTCCATCTGTGGATGCTCTTGTGTTTAACAGCTGGGTCACCCCAAACTGAGAAGTGTGGGAGCAGTGAAATCCCCTCTTGCGAAGCAGCCTCTTCGGCAGCAGGCTGCCCCAGGGCCCTGGAAACCTGAACGGTGGAGGAACCAGATGGGTGACCAGGCAGGAAACTCAGCAGGTTTCTGGTGTTTGGAGCCCTGTGCAAGTTTCATGGGAACCCGGGCAAAATTGACTCACCGTGTTGAGATTTTGCTGAATTGGTGAATTCCTCTGAAATGCTGTTTTGCCTGAAACCTTCTGAGCAGGTGCAGTATCTTCAGCTATCTTTTGAAGACAGAGACAACACGTTCCCCCGTGCTTTGCAGCGTGGGTCTTCTGGGAGTCAAAGAAGCACACTCATCTTTGCTATTGAGCCCTCTGCCAGCGTTCCTGCTCTTGAAGTGGTGTCAAGGAGGGAGGATACAGGAACTTGGCAGTGACAAGTGGAGGATGCTGGCAGGTTATTCTGATCCTTAGAAAATCATCGTGCGCTCCTCATTACACTACACCTCATCCACCTACTCCGTCTTGTCCTATGGACTATAAATTCTCTACCTTAAATTAATTCGCCAAGTTCTCTGTTTGTTTTCACAGCCTCTAGCTGAGTTTCCTAGGTGCTACCCTAATATAAACAGTAATAAAGACTGCTCTGTCCTGCTGCAAACCACTTCTGAGGATGTTCTCTCTAATTCTCTTCCTTGTTGAGCATTGTGTCATTAAAAGGCATGAGGTGGTTAATTGGAGGCTTACAGCTTTTGTGACTGATGCAAACCAGTGTGTGTGTAATTGCTTGCTGCGAATGCTCAGGTGAAAGCTTGAAAGGAAGAGGGGGAGGACGCAGATGGCCATGAGCAGAAGGTTCCCTACAAAAGGTCAGAGGAAGAGGTTAGTGATAGCGTTGCCCCGAAGCTGGGAGAAAGAACCTAATACCTGGACAACTGGTGAAGAGCCCAGCTAGACCCCGGCTTTGTTCCCTAAAGGGGGCTGCTGCTTCGGCAGAGACTCGTACATCAAAGCTCTCATAACAAAACCCAGCAGAGATCTGTATCACCCAGCCTGTGGCACTGGCAGTTAATGGATTGGTTGACAAGTTGGAGGCCCTTTCTGGGCAGATGGCTGGGTAGGAGTTACTGGCTGCTTGCAAAATCTCGGAAGGAGCCTTTAATCTGCGTGTGATACTGTATGTTTTAGCGAGCATCTAGATGGTTATCTCGGCTGCATTAGTCACCAGGAGAGTCTGCTCTCCAACCTTTTCTCTTCTGTATCTTAGCTGCAGGCTCCTTCCCCCAGTTTTTGGAAATGATGTATGCTGAACGCTGTAGGATTCATTGGGCTTTTTGTAATTTTGACGGGGAAATATATCAGGGACAGGTTTTCTTGCTAATACTCTGCAGAGCTTATTTAGCGCTGTGACTTTGCTATGATAGACTTTCAGAGCCTTGCCGGGGGAGCCAGTGGTCTGAAAAGTCTTATCATGCTCCTAAACAAATAGCTCTGTCCTGAAGGCCATTAGAATAACAACTACTAAGCTGCACTTCTCGTAACCTGATGTTAAATGCCTTGCAGTGCCGAAGGTAAACAGGATCAATCAGTCACTCTCCCAGGGACTGTCTAATGGCAGTCCATGATTCAAACACGGCTTTCTCCAGGTCATTTTTATCAGCCTTGGGGAGTAAAAGTCGACCAGATTGGGGTCTTGCTCTGCATGTGCAGGCTGAAGGGTGCAAGGTTGGGTCTGGCAGCTTGCGTTAATTAGGTGGAGCCGGCATAAATATATCTGTTATGATGAGGTCTGCAAAGTGACGAGGCCTGAGCATGCAGGCTCTGGCCATCTCTGCTCTCCTACAAAGCCAATATCGCCATAGCACATCTTCTGGCTTGGCCAAACAACAGCTTGATGCTGCTTTTTCTTTTGTGCTTTTGTACCTGTGGCGTATTGTTTGTCTGCTTTTGACTATGCCAAAAAAAAAAGCTTAGCTCAGTGGGGAAACCAAACTCCCAGCAATGCCTGAAGAATACAGACGGTTTAACAGTCTGAAGTTCTGCTAATCCAGACAGTAACATGAGCTCAGGGTGTTCAGCCGAGGTCCCACTGTAACTTTGCACAGCAACCAGTGAGATTTAGAGCCTACCAGGTCATGGGCTGTGTATGCAATTAAAAAGCTCCTTTCCCCAAGGAGTTCACAATGCAGAGACAAAATATTATCCTCCCAATTAGTTTATTGCAGCAGACTGGGGCACAGAAGTCAGATTATCCGGGGGCAGGCTAAGACCATTCATGTGCCATTGAACTTGGAAAAGGCATTTTTCACGACATCTGGTTTCAATCAATTTGTCGTCAATTCAGAGTGCCAGACTCATTTTCTGGGACCATTAAAGTACACAGCAGTGACACGGGGTTGCAGCTGTAATCTAAACACGGGTATCCGAAGTAAGAGTCCTGCTACCTCTTGCCTGTAACTGTGTAGAGAAAGAGAATCTGGCAGCCAGGCTCCTCTGAATGCAGCTCCTTTTACCATTAGAGAAAGCCTCAGGTTGGACCATCACCTTCAGTCGTGCCACATGCAGCTTGGTCCTACGTGTGGTACCTGGACAGACCTCAGCAGGGACACAGTCTCCGTGCGTTGGGGTGGAGATTCATGCCAAGCGTGACGAAGTCTTTGCAAAGCCTCTCTCCTACATGACGCAGGCTCCTTCCTCAGCCTACCTCTGCATTTTGCTCTCAGCACTCCAGCCACCTTCTTGTGCAAGCAGCCTGTCGTGGCTGTGATTCTGCCAATCTGGGAACACGCTGAGAGGAGCCTGCTTCGTCTAAATGTGTGCAACCGCAGCTCATGCTTTTGCAGCGTATATTCAAGTGAAGCAATGCCTTTATCTGCAAGACTTAGGCTTTATCTAATATCTTTTCAGTCTAAAGCTTTTTTTGAAACGCAGATTAAGTAATAACAACGCGGGATAATTGAGTGCATTTTTTCACAGTGACATAATGATACTTATCTATGGCTACTGAAAAGCGAGGATAATATACTATGTGAGCGCTGCATTATCTTGCTTCTGAAACAGACCAAGTTTGGCATTAGGGTTTAAGTAATTGGAATATGGCTCCTTGTACCAAAGCCTGTTTGTTTATAATAAAGCCTAATACGTCTCTCTGATGGACATTGCAATGGCAGGAGCACTGAGATGATTGCTGATTCTTTGCGACCTGTGAGGTTGATAGTGTGTTGAGTGTGGAGATCATCCCGTGTAAGAACCACATCTGATGTGGCTCCTGCTAACTGAGCAAAACCCATCTTGGTGTGAGAGGAGTTGACCTTGGGGATCGATGTCTGTCCTGTGTGTTAATTTTTTGGATGTCAGGTGAGATGCAGTTCTGAGCATGCTCTGCTTAGCATCGCCATGGCTTTTGTGAGTAATTAGTTGTAATGCTGTTGTGAACAGACTTTACAAACCCACTGTGTGATTTTTTTTGCCCGCTGGAATAAAACAACAGGCTGGCGTGGCGAAACAAGTTGGGGTTCCTATGAATCCTACCGAGTGAGGAGGAAAATGTAAATTAACAACCTCCTCCAAACCTTTGGTCACACAGGTCTCATCCATAACAAAACAGCTTGTGCATCTTTGAGAAAATCTGGAGAATCAATGGGAAAACACTTAGATTTAAATTGACTTACTGTCCAAAGTGGCATTTTAGACTCTCTTGCATTTGTTCAGGCGGAACATGATGGTGTGTCTCTGGATAATTTTCCACCTGCCTGTTTTGAATATCAGATGGAAGCATTTAGCTGGTGAAGTGGAATGGTGCCAAATGTTGCAGGAGCCTTTTCTCCCGAGTTCTGCTTGTTTTTGTAACTACTTAGAGTTATCCAAGCATGGTCCCGGCTGGCACAGGGTAAATGCTGAGCAACACAACATGAGTCGACTCTTCATATATCAACATGATTCCATAGTTAATGTCAAGGACCAAGCTACCAGGGTTTATTTAATTGTAATTCAAAGATTCTCAAAGGGCCAGAAGGGTACTTGATGTTATATGAACCTGCAGAATGACACTGGCCCATCAGGAAAGTCATTTCAGAAACTGAAAATATCATTCTCACTATTTTCTGGCTGGATTTGTGCGCAGTGTAGCTCAGTATGCTTGACAACCGTACTGCTGAACGTGACCGATAGCTTCTTACTCTCTTAAGCATCCTCTAATAGGGTGGAAATGGAGGTTAATTCAGGCAGGTAATGTGATGCTTTGAAGTTACTGAACCTATTAAGTGTTTAGCTATGTATATATATACATGCACATTGGATAACTGGAATACTGATGTTAGGACTCTTGCTTGGCTCACCTATTTGTTCCTTGAGCTGTTCGATTGGTGTTAATCCTGAGGAAGGAGTTAGCGGTGCTGTCAACTGCTTTTCCTCGTGGAAAATGAGAATGGGCAGCCCCATTCTACACATGTGGTTGGTATCTCCGTCGTGCAAGGATTTGTTAGCTTAAAGCTTTTCTTTAAATGGGTGACAACTCTTCTCTGATAAGCTGTGGCTGCCCTGCATGTGAGACCTCAGACACCAAATAAACAGTGCTGGCATCTGATAGTTCTGTTTAGAATGCTGTGGCTTCAGAAGTACCCTATCTTTTGAAATGCAATGTTTTTTTCATGGGTTGTTTGCATCTTCCTGCAGTGACTTCCATGTCATCTCATAGTTCTTCAGGGTCTATGAAAGCTGAAACTGCTGATCCTAGAAAGCATTTACAGGATTGGGTTTCATTTTCTAGGGCTCTTGAGGAGTGACTTATCCATAATTCTCCCTCCTGCTCCTAAAAAGTCTTCTGGAGTTCTGGTGGGTAAAACAGAGCTTGCCATCATTAGAGATGTAGCATTTCTGGAAAAGGCTTCACTTGGTGTGTGCTCCGAGGGAGAATGTTGTGGTCCATGAAATAACATTGGGAAACGACATAGATGTTCCCGTGTTTAAAGTATAAAGCCTTGGGTCCACCGGTCTCAAAGCGTTATGGAGATTTCTGCTCACTCCTTTTAAAACGTCGGGTGCAAGCTGCCATTGAAAAGATGATGACGTTCTGCAATTGAGGGAAGACCTGTTACTTGGTAAGCAAACAAGACTGAGGCTGGCTGTGTGAAATCACAGAGTACATCAAGTGTAGAAGAGAAATCACCAAAAAGCTGAGAGTTTTGAAACTGTTTATCTAAGTTTCTTGCACAGCCCCTCTTATCACAGCATCGCAGCACCTCCCAGATGGCAATACGTTTTATCTTCTTGCCAACAGCCTCACAGGGTTCCTATCCCTATTTTACAGTTAGGAGACCCAAGTGCAGACGCTGAGTGATATGCCCAGTGGCACTTGGGGTTTCTGTGGCAGATCAAGGAATGAAGCTTTACTTTCCCATGCCCCAGGCTAATTCCTTAACCCCGTGGGATCCTCCTGGAAATGAGCAGAATGGTTTAGCAAAACACAGCAGCATGTGGAAATAATACTCAAATACAGTATCGGGGGGAGCCCATCCTGGGCTCTAAAGTTGTAAGTTTTGGCAATTGAGTCTTGGTGGTTTGGAACAAATTGATGCTGCACAGTGGAGAGCTGAAGGTGGCTTTGGAATGAGCAGAACACAGCTGCATTAGTTTATCAGTGTGGGTATAGCACAGTGCTGGCCAGGCTGGGCCACTTCGGGAGCTGAAATGAGCTGCTCTATGGTACGCTGGGTGTGTGGCTCTTGCTGTCCATGCAGAAAAACTGGGATTTCAGGCTCTCGCACCACCTTGGGTCAGAGCTGCCTCTCCTTGGCTGCTGGCAGGTCAATGGATTCTCCCATGCTGTTTGCCCAGGACAAGGCCCTGTCCCAGGAAGATGTTCTTCACAAGTTCACATCCAGGATGGATCTGACACCCTCACCCTTTGAGCTACCAATTGCCCATGAGTTACTCTGAGCTCTTATTCCTTTATTATTCCTCTTTTTCCCATTCCTACAGCTGCAGAACACCTTAATCCTAACAAAATGTTTTAGAATCACAAGATGTTGGTGTATGGGAATGGATAATACAAGGAGAGAGTGAATATTTAGCAGTTATTATCTGATAACTACCTACTTCATTCATTGATAACATTTAAGCTAGCCAAAATCGCAGCATCTAATAAATCATAGAATCATAGAACTGTCAGGGTTGGAAAGGACCTTAAAGATCATCTAGTTCCAACCCCGCTGCTATGGGCAGGGACACCTCCCACCATCAGGTTGCTCAGAGCCCCATCCAGCCTGACCTTAAAGGTTTCCAGGGATGGGGCTTCCACAACCTCCCTGCGCAACCTGTGCCAGCGTCTCACCACTCTCATGGGGAAGAACTTCTTCTTATGTCTACTCTGAATCTACCCAGCTCTAGTTTTGCTCCATCCACTTCTAGTTTTGTTCCATAAATGCTACTAAATAATGACATGCCCATAACTTGATTGCGATAATCCATCAGGGAACATGTTTCAAAATGACAGTGTTTCTCAGCAGTTAGCTGGAAAACTAGTCTTAGCATGAGTGTTGGGACAATCCGGTGTTTCAGATGCTACTGGGTGTGTTAGATGCTGATTCTGAAATGGTGACTGGACTTTCTTTCTTGCTCTGCACTCTACTGGTGTCCAAAGCCTCTCTGAGGAGACCAGAGTAATAATGTATAAACAGGCAGCTAGCCTCAGCCTGAAGCCTACAGCTTCAGTTAGAAGGGTGAGTGAGGTTGTAGGATGAAAGGAAGGTGAAGATGAGCACAGGAGGCAGCAATCTCCGTTGGCTGCCTGCCTACTCCTCACTACTGTACGTGGTAGTTTCGCTGAACAGGCGAACTGGTGCGGTGTCAGCTGGGCGTGCTGTCAGCTCCTCAAAACCTTGGTTTCTGAGCCCTCGCTCTCCTATGCACACTCAGCGAGTCTCCTGTATGAGCAAAAAAAAATCATTCATTGTCACTGTAAGGCAAGCAGCGCATCACGAAGTCCTCATCTAACAAGATCCTAGATGACTGTCTCATTTGCATGTCTAACAAAGCCTTGGGTAATCACCAAGAGGATGCTGGACTCAGTTAAAAGACTTGGACGATAGCACTAGGTATTTGGAAAGAGGCATCTGTGTAGGGTGATTCCTTGATCTGCCTCAGATTTGAGTTTGGGCACTCATCTTGCAAAAGGATGTTGCAGCAGCTTCACAATGTATCTGGAAAAGCCAGATTTTTGTGGAAGGCATGGGCTTGGGAGCCAGGAGGTCTGGGACACCCTATAGCTCGTTTTCTCAAGCACTCTTCTTTAGCAAAAACAGTATCAAGGGTACAAAGTCTTCCTTGAGCAGCAGCGGAGGGGGTGAATAACTGGGGGCTGCTCACCCAGCGGAGCTCACAAAGGGAGATCCTGAGCCCAGATCTGGCTGGCTGCTGCAGCTTCGTTATGACATTATGCAAAGTCCTTTGAAGATTTCCTCTTGGCAAAGCCTGCCGTGTCGTCACAGAGGTAAAGCAGGGAACGGCCTAAATCTTATTAGGGATTGTGAAGAAGTGAAAACACTGGCTGCAAGATTATCCTATTGGCTCTGTGGTGAGCCAGAGGACTTGAACAGGCCGGCTCTGGCCTTGAGAAGCAAATGAAAAAAGACAGAGAAGATGGGTTAAGATATTTGGAGAATGGGGAGATGAGCAAAGCGCAGTCCTTATACAGAAAGGTCCCTTTTTCTGAAGTTCCACAAAGCGTATTTCCACCTGAAGCACAATCGTCTCCATTTCCTCCCAGCTGTCTTTTGTTTTAATCTCATGAGTCACAGGTGTGGTTTTACTTTTACCTGCCGTCGCGTATCACCGGCAACGCACGATGTTATCTCAGAGTGACTACCCACATCTGGGTCTGGTCATGCTCTGACTGTGGAGGTGACAGCGTCATGGCCAGAAAACTCTCTGGGCTTAATTTCCTGCTATTCCCCCTCACTTGTGAGTGTCACATCCTCCAGGCTGATCACTGGGCCCCAGAACGCAGAGGTCCTTAGCTTCACGGAGATATCTTTCACACCTCTCACCATCTAATTCCCCACCATATGCTTCTCGTGCTTACCTTTCCTGATAAAATACATTCCCAATTTCTCTGTCCATGTTTGTTCCCACTCTGACTAATGAGCTCTGAGGAAAGTCAATGGGAGAAATCCCATGGGTGCCTAAAAATATTGTGTCACCCCCCCTTTTAATTTTGATTTACATCCCTGCAAAACGGGTAGCATTCCTTAGAAATTGCAGCATGCCTTTTTCGGCATCCCAGCCCTTTCAAAATAAAATTGAAGGACTGAAATGTTTTGGGCAACTCTTCCTTTGTAAACACCATGGCTTGTGTCTTCTTTCTGCCGTCCACTAAAATATTAGCATTTTCTATAGCAGGACCTCCCTCTTCTAGTTTTCCAGGCAATGTCATGTTGTGCTGAGAACGAGTATTTCTGTGCCTTGCTGTTTGTGCTGAGCCATTCCTCTCCTTCCAGGCTAAAAAGCCTTCTACGGAGCAGAGAGATGGCAATTCTGCTGGGAATCTCCCCTTTTCTCAGAAAAACTCCCTGTTCTTTCATCACCTAACAGGGAGATTTCAGAGGGATTACTCTGACTTGAGCTATGCCCTCCTGGCATCCTCTGGGGAATCCTCTATTTCCATTATGGGTAAACAAGACCATTTCCAGGGGGAGTGATTTGAAGCAGGCATTGAATCCTCCTCCTTCCTCAACCAGCTATAACAAATAGCAGGGTACAAACACAAATTGCTCGGTGCTTGTTGAAAGACAACTGAACAAATGCCTTTAAAAAGCCAAGCCTCCACTATGGGATTGGGTTGTGCTGGAGCTCCTGGTGGCCCCATTGTGTGGGGCTGTGAGTTGAGCCGAGAGCGAGCGTTGTTTCATTATGAGGTAGTTTGCCTGAGAGACACTTTAAAATCATTAAAACTGACAATTCACCCTGCTGATTGCGCTAGCTGAGCTGCCAGTGTGTGTGTGCTTAGCGTCGCTGGACCAAGTGAAAGGCGGTTGTACTGCATAGCACAGGCACCTCTCCCTCTCCCACACTCCCCAAGCAGGGGAGGATTTCATTATTTCATTTTTTCACATGTATTCCGCGTTTTTCCTCTCCCTAAACCAACTAGCTTAGAGGGAAGTGGCCAGAGCCCTGGCAGTTCAAGACCATTACAATTATTGTCGTGCAATTGTAGAGCATTATGTTCTTTCAGTAATCAAACCGTAGGCTGCTTTTTGCTACTGTTGCCTAAGAATAATCATAGGTCGGTATTTCAATGGTACGAATTTGGTTCTGGGTTGGTGCCTCATCCTGAGCTATTGCTGATTCTGTGGATTTGCAGCGTACGCACCGCAGGGGTGTAATAGATGGCTCTTTGTGGCGGGCTGGCAGCGCTCTGTTGTGCCAGGTGCTCTGCTTTTAACGACTGTGGGGTTATTTTATTTTATTTTATTTTATTTTATTTTTAAAGAAGAATGACTAAATTAGCTCATAACCTGTAATTGGTATTAATTCCTTTGAATGCTCTTGAGTGAGTTATAGCTGATTGCTGTTGTCTGACCCTAGTTAAGTCCATTTCTAGAAAACGCTTTGTGTGACTTTGTGTGTACTGCTGAAAGGAATGCAGCTTTCCCCTAATTACATACTGGTAATGCAAGAGGAGACATTTCTCGTTCTGCTTCTGAAAGTATTTCCTTTGAGCGCTGATGAGCCAGTGATAGCAGTAACCTCTGAAACCGTTCGAACAGGAGAGACAAGGCAGGAGTTAATACAGTTTCATCACTCGAAGCCTTGCTTAGATTGTAGCAGCAATTGAGCCATCACTGGGCCACTGGGGATAATATCTTTAAACTGCTCTATATTTTAATAAGATTAAATTGATTCAGGTCTTTGCCGGCCTTTTCAAAGCCAGCGCTCTAGGGTGGTCAGTAGCTCAGCCGCCTCTGCGTTGGGAAGCAAAGAACTGAAGATTCACGTGTTTAAACAGAAGAACCTCTCCCTGACACTTTTATGTGCAGTGTGCTGCCTTAGACGTATACAGAAATTACCACTGTATAAGCAAGTCACATTTCCTCATCAGCTGTGCCTATCTGATTTTGCTACAGCCTTTGTTCTCAGGTCTTTAATTTTATTTAGATCTCCTGTCAGGAGCGTGAAGGCATTTCTTACCGTAGGTGCTCCAAATACAATGAATTTCTTACAGAAGGGAGTTCAATTGTCAATACCATTTATTACGGTATTAGTTAAGGAGCTGTGAATAAATCAAAAGGATTAACATTATCTCTCGGGTAGAATAGAGGAACGGAACATTATATTGCTCATGTATCATTGATGAACAATATTTTTCCAACCTTTCATTTGCAAAATGGAAAATGGGCTTCCCTAAAGTGAGTTCTTTTCTGTAAGTTTGAACTGGTAACACGATTTTTTACCATTTAATCTTTAAAAACTGTGTTTAAATCACCCTTATATTTTCTTACAGGTAAACATTACTTTATTTCAATGTATTTGGGATGCTGTTTCAATGGATTTGACACTGAGCTGAGCCTTTCATTCATGAATTATTCTCTCCAAAGCAATCAGACAAAAGGGAAAGGATATATGTGAGTTTATCGCTGTTCTTGAGCTGTGTTATGGATATAAAGATAATCCTGAGTTAGCTCTTGGTGAAAGGCATTCGTGTGGACATTTACTGAGCGTTGGCTGACCTGTGGCAACTGCTACTCATTAGAGAGCAGCAAGATCACTGTGTGTACAGAGCTACAACGCAGGCTGTGGTGAATATGTTATTATACTGTAACCCCCCTGATTTAGCCGATCAAAGAGGTTAGGAGATGACTTGATTGTGGTTTTGGAGTACCTGTGTATGGAAGGAATTTCTAATAGGAGGTGATGCTTCATTCTGGCAGAAAAAGGTTACAATGGAAACGAGAGTCAGCTTAATTAGAGCTGGAGGACTCGGAGCAAGGAAGGCAGCTAACCTTGGAAGAGTGATTCAAGGACAGGTTGGATTTTCCATCTTGTAAGTGTTTATGTTGAGTCTGCAAATTTCCCTGAGGATGGGTCATAGCTCAGTCAGGAGTTATGGGCTTGAGGCAGAAACTGTGTTATGTGTTGCGCGGAAGGTCAGGTGAGACAGTTGTTAAGGTCTCCCTGGGCCTGTAAAATCTATGGATTCCAGTGAGAATTATTGCAGATTCAACGTGGCTGGGCTTGAGTTCGTTGCAAACATTAATTGCCAAGTAGTGCATGTCTAAGATACCTTATAAATGAAGGTGAGATATTACTGTTGCCCTATGGATCGTTTATAACGTGGCATATGATGCTGAAGCCTTATTTTTCAGTCTATATCAAGTTGTAACACAACTTCGGGGTTAACTGTGGTGGGACTCACAAGATCCTGGTTCCGTCACAAGCTTTCTATTTGATCTGGGCTAACCTTTTCACCTTTGCTTCACGTGGTTATTTATTTTCCCAGTATCTGACATGAAGCACTCATGCATGTTGCAACAGATAACTAATTTGGTACAGGCCACAACTCAAACCATTTCCAACTTTAACATCTCCAGAGCTTCTGCAGGGCAGTTAAGGTCCCCAGAAATGTATTTTCAGTCCTTCTGATTTTGAGCAGCACGGAAGCTGGGCAGTTTTTATTGAATCTGGCTTTAATTTGCATAATCCCCAAGGTCCATTTCAGTGATATTTCGGTCCCTAAAAGAGTGACACGACTGGCGCATGAAATATGCTTAGTTCTTTAAACCGCCATTTAAAAATAACTTGTTGTTAGGCCCGCATCCAAAAAATGCAGGATTTAAAAATAACTCTCTGCTAATGAGAGCAGATTGGCAGTAGCAGTGCTATAGGTTAGGTTTTGTGGGTGCGTGCCTGGGGGGGTGTGCCCTCTCCAAAAATCAGCCCTGGCTTTCTGTGATGGCAGCAAAGACATGGCACCCTCAGTTCTACGTTGTTTTTCTTTATGTCTTGGAAACCCCAAGTTCTTTAGAGTCATCTTCAAGAGCTGCCTCAATAATGGCTTTGAAAACCTGCACCCCAGCAAAATCCCCCTAGCAGGGGCTCTGCTGTACCGAACATATGTCGCATCCTTGGAGAAGGCTCCTCTCTGGCTGAATGGGTCCTGCTGTGCGTGGAAATATGGAAGATGCCCTCAAAAGCCAACCTTTCAGGTTACACTACAGATGGAGTGGGGCTGAAAATGAATTTCAGCTTTCAAGTGACTTTATGCTGTCTCCTTGATTGACTTGCCTGTTTTAAGACTGTAAATTGGGGGATTGCGTATAATGCATTCATGCCATCCTTGTCTGGAATGAAGCAGGAACATAATTTATGGGGATATTCTCCTCTCAGCCTTTGAGGAATTAGCTTCAATTAGCTCTGTTGGGAATTGCATGTGTCGGGTGTCAGAAAGCCATCAAGTTTTCTTTAGAAATGCCGGCTGCTGTACGCGCCTCATTCTTCGGCTGTCTGAGGGGCTTTAGCAATGGATGAGGATTCAAAGCTTGGGAAATGCAGATCTGGGTGACCAAGTTTCACAGGGTTAATGCCACGCACAGATGATGGACAGGACCGTAGCTGAATGCGTTGCAGGTTGCTATGATTTATAGCCCTCCAGTATGGGTAAAAAAAGGGCTTGGAGAGGGTGCAGTAGCTTGGGAACCCAGAGGGCTGAAAGAGCAAATATGCCAGAAGACACAGGCTATAAAATAAGATCTCTCCAGATAAATCTTTCTGACATCCATGAGAATTAGAAAGCGCATCTATTCCAGGAGGAGTGTGGCCAGTGCTTCTGGATATGAGATCTTCACGCTGCAGGCTGTGCGTCTGTGCTGCTGCCCGATTTGAGGCCAGAAAAAATGGAGCGATAGGTGTGTGGGAGCAGCAGGGTCTCAGCAGTTTGTGGTGCTCGGGTGCTGTGGCAGGATCCATCGTGATGGAGTGTCACTCCCAGCCTCGGGACACTTTGCCACCATTCAGTGGGCAACTGGAGGGAGGTGGCTGCTAAGTTAGACTATTTTAGGATAACAAAAAAAGAAGAGCTTTGGAGAAAGAAGCCTTCTGGAAGAAGCATACTTGACCTCCTTGCTGCTTGCAAGTTGAGAGCATGCCAGGGAGTGTTCCTCTTTGTCAGGTGCTGCAGACTCAGATGGGAGAAGCTCGCTGTCAGAGTAAACTTGAGAGCTGGCGGCTCTTGCCTGTGCTATGCTGCCTGTCACCCTCGCCAAGACAGAAAGGATGCATGGCCTGCCAGACATCATTAGGCAGCTGGATCAAAATACAGCACAGGAGAGCTGTGAGGTTCAGACAGCTCAAGCGATGCTCCCTGTGCCTTGGTTTGTTGGTGATGGCTCTGTAATTCCCCTCTTAAGCATCATTTCAGATCTCAGAAGAGTGGAGGGTGCTTATTTTCACTCTTCGCATACGTTCTTCAGCAATCTATTAATTTTGGTGATAGTGGAGAGAGAATCAGGCAAACATGTTTGGTGCTTCTTGAAAGCCAAAAGTCCCCCGTGCGCCCCCACAGCCCTGATTATCACTTCATTATCTAGCAGCCGCTCGCCAGATCAGACACTGAAGTCATTTTGCAGCGGGTGCTGGCAAACTGTTTCCCAGCGACGTGTTTATACCTAAATGGCTAATTCTCTATCCACAGCTTATCCCAAAGATTAAGAAACCAACCGAGCTAGATTTGAGCAAATCCAAAGCAGGAATCCTAATCAGTTCTGTCGCTAAAAGTGCATTAGTACGGCACAAGAGAGAGCATGGCTTTCTTCCAGCAGATACAACAATGACGGCTCATTTGGGCGGGGAATTTTTCTACTGCTGTGTATTGACACAAAGGAGCACTTAGCTTGATAATGCCTCCTGGCTGCTGCCACAATCCGAATATTAAGAACAAATTAAGGTGTAAGATTAAACTCTGGAAGTTGTTACCTGTTCACGGTGAGGTAGCAGTTGCTTCTTTAGCTTTTCCGCACCAAAATATTGGCTGTCAGCACTTGGGAGTTTAAAAATAAAATTAAGCTCCTACCTTACGCAGGAAACAATTAGGATCTCAGGTCTCTTATAATATTTCTGCTACGGAATTTCTAATCTGCAATTAAATCTGTCATGGGCTGTAATATTACTGACTGCAATCCCCATGAACTCTAGCTTGTCAGGATGGTTTACTCATGCAGGCAGTTCAAAGTGGCACGGATACAGCAGCTCGTATAAATAGAAAGCCACCTCAAAGTTCGTCACTGCCACCAAACCCCCGAGGCTGGAGAGGCTGATGGTGCTGATAGTTGTGGGTATTGCCATGCGCTTGGTCTCTGCTGCCTGGGCTGGGCAGTCCCTGTGGTGGCCAGCGTTGCAACTGGGATGGCCAGCGTTGAGCACCATGGCCGTGGTCACACTGCCAATGAAACATAAAAGTCTGTGCTGTTGTGGGGAATGGGAAAGGAGGCAGCAATTGCCCCAGTACCCCAAAGAGCAAACTTTATCAAGACCCAGTTAGAAATGAGTAAACTCTGTCTGCACGTACCCTTAACATCAGTATTGACAGCCATAGTTGTGGGGAAATGTGTGACTGAGATGAAAGAGGTGTCTCTCAGGTCACAGATGGTGCCAGTGGTAAATCTGGCAGTGGTACCTTTGTGAAGGACATGGTACCTTCAGAAATGATCTCAGTGCTAGATGCAGTGCAGTCACCCCTGCAGTCACTGGGAAACTGGGAGGAACCAAGAGAACTGAGCAACAGAGGAGATCAAGGCTTGCTTTGGAAATACTTGAGCTAAATAACAGAGCTCAAAATAACTTTCTCTTTAATGACATGGTGAAGTTGAGAAAAGCACGGAGAAATATTGGTGTAAGGTCATACAAAGGATGAATTCTAGGAGATGGCAGCAAAACTTCTGGGTGGTGGATTGGGTTCTATGTGCAGATGTCCCGTGCTGGGGAGAACATGAGCTGCAAGTCCCCTGCTGAGCTTGTCTGATCCCACCTGGCAGGTCCATGTCCACTTCTTGGCACACGCCTGTGGAGACGCAGCGATGAGTGGCAGGAATTCAGAGAATAGCACTGGCAACAGTGCTGGAGCTGGAGAGACTGATTTATGTGGCAATGCTGACAGTGAGCTATGTGCATAGCTTACTAAGCACCAGACATCGGATGAGGAGTAGGAGAGAGATTAGGCAAGAGCCTGCAGTCATCTGAAAGCCTGAAGTGCTGGCGCGGAAGAAGGGATATTTTAGGTGGTGAGAGACATAGTGAAGGAAACAATGGTGTGGTAAAAAAAAATAAAAGTGTGATGAGGACATCTCTTAAGGCATGAAACAGCTTTCTAAAGGGCAGGAGTGGAGGCGCATAGTGTGAAATCTGGATACGACAGTACAAGTGTACTGTCAGGAATTGTCCCATGATGAGGATGGAAAGAAATGAAGTTTCCTCCCCTCTGCTTTGAAGGAGCACCTTACATCGTCCTGTTCTACTCAGCAGTACCAGAGCGTTGCTTGTTCTCAGCAGTTCTCTGATAACACTGAGTGAAAAAATTTCCTTCCGAAAATACTGAGGCGACTCAGAAAGAGATCTGCTCTAGGTGAGCGACACATCTATAATACCTCAGTTATGTGTGTCCTGGCTGAGCTGGAGCACTCATGACTTAAGCCTCCCCCCACCCCCAGGGACACCGTATCTCTGTGATATGAACTTTCTTCCCAAATTCCTTTTGGAAACTTGACCATTTTGCAAGAGTCCCTACAAACACTACCAGCCACACAGTAGCTGAGTGTTTCTCCCAGCAATACGGATTTGCTGAGGCTACTGGAAATGAGCAACTTGATTGGGAAATGCAGGAAATGTATGAGTGTGTGGCTGGGCAGCAGCTTAGCAAATCTTGCCAAAATCTCTCTGGCCGCCTGGGCTTTTCCTCTGTATTTTCTGTCCTTTCATCTCCATTAACCTTTTATAACCCTGTCTGATCGCTGCAGCATTCCCACCATTTCCTACCAAGATGTCACTCTAATAGCTTTGTTATGGGCAGCCAATATTGATGTTGGCCATTGCAGGGTTGTTAACATCTAAGAGAGCGATTGAGATGGGATGGAGCTGTCTGCGAGCGATGCTGACCAGCGGACCCACCACTGAGGTTGCGAGGAATGCGTCTTAGAAGGGAGTGGGAGCACGTTAACAGCAATCACCATAGGAAATGCGCCTCCGTGGGTCTTCCAGATCCCTGATAATGTTGTGAGAAATTCAACAGCTTCTGGAACATATCGAACCACCGCGTAAGTTGCCAGCTTTGCTCTTTTGCAACCGATTTTGGGGCCAAGTTTAAAACAACAGCAATGAAAGAAACCCTCAAAAATGTTCCTGTTTAAAAAGATGCTTGTCAGCTGCTGCAGCCTTTGTGAGCCTGGGTGTGGCTTTTTTTGGGTATAATTCAGAAATTTCCATTGTCTAGCAGCTAGCTAGGGCATTAAATTGTCACGGATCACATCTTTGTCATCACACGTGCACAGATCTGGAAGATTAATTATACTCCTTTTTGTAAAATGCAGTATCCCAAGTGGTTAGGGAAGAAATGAATCAAGAATATGAATTTAAGTACCTAAAAGCAACACAGCCATAGCTTGACTCGAAAGAAAACAGCTGCCAAGAAAAACGGCAAGGGGAAAATGTGGAGCAGCATCTCTGAGGCTGGGGGAGGGAAGAGGACTCAGGATGCTCCCAGAAGAGTGTTTAGACTGACCTGAGGCCCTGACACCTTCAGCTGGGATTTCATCAGCTTTGAGCTGGGTGAAACTCATGTGGAGTTTCTCTCAGTGACAGGCAGGCTAAGCTGTGGGGTTTGCAGTAGATGGTATTTTCCCTTTCAGTTCAGATAAGAAATTCTTGCATGTTGCTGATTGCGGCTTTACAGCTAAAGCTCAATGGGTCTTTGCTGGTGTTAAAGCGAACAGAGGGTATCAGTGCGCTACATCCAGGAATTTATGCGGCATTCTTGGACTCCTTCTATTCCTGCCACGCCACTTCTTGCATGCTTTTACTCTTCCCTTGCATTTTAAGGGTGCCGTGAGAGGAGATGCAGTGAGGGATGGCAGCATGAATCTTCCCAACGGGGTCTCCCATGCACGGTGTCGGTGCGTCGCTGCAATCCATTGGCAGCAAACATTTGCTCAGTGGGTACAGCAGCAGCGGCGGTGACCTCCAGCAGAGGAGCTGCAGCTATGTGAGTGGAAAATGTGTTTTGCATGGTGAAGGTGAGTCGTGTTGCAAGGTGCTGGTGTACACAGAGGCCACGCTCCACACTGGAGTGGGAGCACTGGGTTAGGACCACAACAAACGATGGAATGAAGACCAGTTATATCTTCAGGCTGACGCAGGGGTGTGTGGGTTTGGTTCAGTACGTGCTCAGTCGATTTTTACAACTATGTCTCTCCTTCTGCCCTCCTGCAAGGAAAATCTTTGAAAGAGCATTAAAAATGGAAAAGCGATGGAAAACACAGTCTTACAAACATGTGCCAACCTGGAGGTGGGAGTGGGATACTGGGGCTGTTAGCAGCAGATAAATCGTGCTGCAAAATATCTCTGGGGTCTCCTAATTCCTGGCCCTGGTGCTCCTGCTGAGACCTGCCCTATTTTCTTGCTACCACCAGTTCACCAGCAAATGAGCCGTATCATCCATTCCTCCCAGCACCGTCACCAGCTCTGATTTCTGTGCATTATGGTCAACCACTGACTCGTTGTCTTTCTTCCTGAACAAACTGCCACTGTTTGTCTAGAAAAAGGACACAAACGTAGCATAGCCCCAATGGGAGATGTAACCGTCTCCAGATGTGCGCTGTGAGCAGGACGGGAATGAGCTGCTGCCCACGTCTGCCAGGGACAGGAAAGTGCCTGGGCTTAAACTGAAGCGAGGGACAGCTAAGTCCAAGAAAAAGTTGTGAAGGGTGAAAAGGAGAGAGTCTCGGGAAGCAGTTGCCCGGGAAGACTGGAATTTCGGCCAATGGATATTTTTAGCACTGGCTTGGGCAATAAGCTGTAATCTGACCCTGGCTTGGGGGGTGAACTGGGAGACCACGCGAGGTCCCTTATGGCCCCATTTGCTGAGTTGCATTTATTTACTTGTGTTTATGTAACATTTAAAGGCTCTTTTTGGGGGGTTTCTGTGCACACACATATGAGCGAGGGGCAGGGAGTTCACGGTGTGACCGGACATATATATCAGAGCGCTTATCAGTAACTCTGTGCAGATAAGGAAGTTATAAAGCTCTCATTTTAAGGAAGAGAAAGGTTTCAAATGGGTTTCCATGAAAAGCAGCGAGCGGAGACAAGGACCTGCGGAAGTCTCGCATTCCCTTCTCTCCTCTCTCCCATCCTTGTTTTCCCAGGGCTTATCTCACCCCAGTTCCAGGACTGGTGGGTCTCTCTGAGAGCTGATATAGCACAAGAATGGGAGAACACCAACACAACAAAGGCCCAGGCACCCATCCCAAGTTAACGAGGTGGCTTAGGAAAGAGTCTGGTGAGCATCAAACCAGGAGGAGGAAGGAATGGGATAGCCAGCTGGAACCTGCGGGAGATGTGAGAGGCTTTCCTTGGCAAATCTCAGCAGCAAGAACAACTTGCCCAAGACCACAGAAACCTGTGACGTGACAGAGCTTCCACCTATGTGTTTTTCTCTCGGAGCTGCCTTTTAGGAGGAAGTAGTGCCTGAAAAAAGCACTGTCTGTTATCGTTGGCTATTCCTACAGCAGAAGGTCTATCCCAGTTATTCTGTGCAGGTATTTGGACAGTTTGTGTGAGCAGCCCTGGTGGGCTGTGCCTCTCTGTGAGGCTGCCCAGCAGTGCCTGCTGCCAGCTCTGCACAGAGGTATTGGCAGAGCGCTTGAGAAGCACTTTGGGATGGAAATCACGATCTATAATTGTAAACGCATCAGCCTTCTTAAACACAGAGAACAAAAAAAGAAAAGAGAAGAAAGAAATCTTTTTTCTTCCTCCTGGGAGGAGCTCTTATCTGATTCCTGAAGATCGCTTTAGTGTCTGTGCTATTTTTGTAGCTGGAAGTGCAGTCTGCAAAAGAGCAAAACCATGCTGAGAACCTCCGAGAAATTCATTACGAAAGTAGGAGGCCAAAAGTTGAGCAGGGATGTGGAAAGCAAACAACCGCGTGCTTTGCAGCCTCTGAATTTGATCTCCCTCTCTGAAGTCCTACCAGCCGTATGGCTCCTGAGCTGGGAGACAGCTGGGCTGGAGCAAACAGCCTTGACACAGAGGTCTGCTAGGCAAGATAAAGTTACTTGAGCATCTTCGTCCCCCATCACTGTCTAATGTGTCACATTTGGAATCCACTATTGATTTCTAGGGCTTGGGATCTTTATGGCTGCTAACGTGTAGATCAGAATTAACTCCTGATCTTTGGGGAAGCGATAGTGCTGAGCTGCAGAGTTCAACTTTTCACCACTTTGCTGCTCCAGCTCTTCAGGTTGGCCATTTGTAGGCAGCTGACTACTGCTCCCCTGAAATGTCAGAGGGAAATAACCCAAAGAAATGGACCCCACTTTGCTGCTTCCCCCCAAAATGCAGGATCCGTCCTGTTTCACTCTTGCTCACTCAGAAAAAAAAAGGGGGGAGAGCTGCCAAGTTGTTTTTCCACACAGCCTGAGGATCATGTGTTTGAAAATCTTGCAGGAGGTGCTTTCTTTCCTTTTTTTTTTTTTGGTAATGCACAATCCAAAACCCTGTTCTCTTGATGTATGGCTGCTGACAGGTGCCCATCTGGTCCCCCAGAAGCCCATCTTTCGTGCTTCTTCTCTTCTAGCGTGTGAGATGGGGTGAAGCAGCGTCAGGCTGGCGCCTGTGCTCATGGAACAGCAGAGCGGCTCTACCAGGTGTCCGCAGCCGAATGGGACGCGGGATGCAAGATTGCATCTCTCCACAGACGGTTGTCATGCAATCGAGTTTGCTCATCCTTGCCGGTGTCGGAAACGTTGCTATCTGCACTCAGGGAAAGGGGAGAAGGAAAATGAGACTGCTGCAAAGGCAAGCGTGTGGTCATCACGCACATGAACGCTGTGGCCCTGTCGTTGCTGGGAACGGGAGATCCATCTGCTGCCAGCAGGGAAGAGGTTAAATTTTGATGGCGTTTCTATTAAGCCAGGAAAAGTTTGACCTCTGCCTGTTCTTTACTTCTAAGAGAATTCGGGAGATTATGACAAAGACTGTGTAGGCGTGTTCCCAGTATTTAGTTTCCAAAAGATGGAAATATCATCTTCCCCGACCTTCAGTGGTTTTAGCAGTGGGAGCTGGAGCACTGCGTTCTTGGCGCAGCCCAAAAGCCCCCAGCTCCAGCTCCCTGGTTTGCTCCCTCCAGCTCCACAGCTTCTTTGCTCCGCTGCCCATGGCGGGGCAGGATTTGCCATAATTATGGCAGTGTGGAAACCAGGGCAGGAGGTGAGTCTTGCTGCATCTTACTCTCCTGCTGGAAGTGATATATGGTCTTTTAGGGGGTCACGGAGAAGCCAAAGAGTGCACACGCACTTTCCCTCCCTCTTTCTCTCTGTGTATATATAAATATGTTCGAGTGTTGCTACTGCTGCCTCCTGAATGTATTAATATTTATTTAGCCCTGGATTCATCCCACCCTAAATTTGCCTGAGGTGCCTGACTCTGGAGCACAGACATCCTCGGGCTCCCTCTGTTGTCGATGGAGCGAAGCACCTGCAGAAGGTGACCCAGCTCTCAGGTGAGCAATTTGATTCATTTGCTTCTTGCTTATTCTGCACCAGCAAAGCACACACAGGCAGCTGGGAAAGGTCTGGATTTATGTGTCCTTTGCGGCCAAGAGCCTCGGCCAGGCCCTGCTGCACCAGGTACTGAGCAGACACGGCGCAGGAAGGTGGCCCTGCCTGAGGAAGCTTGTGATCTGGTGGTGTATCTACCCAGGACAGGTGCAAAATCAGGAGCATAAGTCAGGTTAGGGTAGAAGCAGAGGAGCTCATGCTTGTCTGGACTGGCTGGAGAAGGCTGAGGTCCTGAGAGCACCTGCCCCATACTCCGAGGATCTGTGACAACCCCTTGTCCAACGCTTCACAGGAAAGGAGAGTTGGAAGAAGGGCAGTGAGATGCCTTTGCAGACAGCTCTGGGGTGACACCTCTGCAGCAGGAAGCCCTCAGCCCAAGGCCAACGAGCTGGTGGTGGGCCCATCTTGCAGCCGCTCAGGGAGGGGAGCTGGCATCTCGAGAGCGAGGAGAAATGAAACAGCGAGGAGAGATGAGAGATAGGGCAGGGCACAACTTGAGATGAAAGACGTGTGGTTTGTGTTTGAGGAGTAGTGACGTTCCATAGAGAGGAGGATTTATTTCTTCATTAACTTGGTGCCTGAACAAGTTTATCTTGAAGCACTGAACAAGTGTCATTAATGTTTCCTTTGAGCAAACACAGCTCTTTGATAATGCCTACCCTCTTCTGACCTTTATTTTAATTTTGAATGCTACTAATTAACACCGATCATTCATTCAAACACTAAACTGGTTGTTCCGGCTCAATGCAAAGCAAACGCTTTGTGGTCAGGAGCAAAATGGGGGCAGGCTTCCATAGGGAAACTCCAAGGTTGTGGGACACTCCATGCAAATCAGGGACTGCTGTGTTCAAACACGGGAATTTGCTCTCTGGTTCTTGGGGAGTAGCTGGGAATAACTCATCCCATAGGAAAGGAGAGGGAGCTCTCAGCAGAAGGCCTGAGGAGGCAGGGCCAGGACTCAGGACCATCTAAATCCTGGTTTTTAAGTTTTCTTCTGAAGTGTCTGGTTTTCAGCACTCTTGGCAAGTGCGTTCAGTGGCTGCTGAAGAGCACAGCTTGGCTTTTCTACCAACCCCCCTCTGCCAGTGCTTGGAATGCTGACCAAGCATGGGCTGCATCATGTCAAGGGGGATGACCCTCCGTGCTCAGAGGAAGGTTCATTTGCCCTGTGCACTGATTGCAGCAGACTGCTCTCCACAGCAAACCTGCCCACCAACCCCACCAAAAATTCTCAAACTTCTGCTTGGAGGTTCCCTTCACCCTGTTTGTCTGAAATATAAGTAGAGGGCAGGGAGAGATCAGTTGGTGCCAGAAGATCTCTGTGTCCAGAAGATTCTAGACTGAATTTTGGGAAGGAGGAAAGTGTTCTACCAAGATCAGAGGCCAGGGTTTCATTTCTCTGCACAAGTCCTGCCGTGGTGTTTTATCACTTTGGGATCTAAAGGAGAGTGAGATCTTTTAACGTGAAAAGAGCTCCTGGAGCATCCATAATGGGGCTGCTGGTGGTGTGGAGGAGGAACTGGACATTTGCCCACATTTCCTACACAGGCTTAGGGGACAAAACAGGATTCTGGGCTCCAGCTTGAACCCCTCCCTGTTTCACATGAGTAACCACTGTGGCCAGACAGGCTGTGGCAAGGAGATAGAGGCTGGTGATTTGGAGGTCAAATTCTTCTTCTGGGTGTAACAGCACAATCCTCGGTGCATCACGGCCGGTGGGGTCAGTTGGTGGTAACTGCAGACAGGGCTGAAGCCTCACCGTAAGTCTCTTAGGGACTGGACGTGACTCTACCAGTGCTTCAGCTTCCCCTCTAAGGAAGAAGGCTACTGGACTTGAGTGTGGAGACTCCTGGATCTCCACCAACAACATGTCACTTATCTCATCCCTCAGAGAGGTGTGTGGGCTCACCCCAGCTCTCCACGTAGCACGTGTGCCCACAGCTTGGTCCCAAAATGATTAGTAATTTTACCAGCTTTTGACTTATTTCCTGGAAAGAAGCAGCAAACTCAACTGAAAGCTTAGCAGCATTGGCAGCACTACTGAATGACAGGACCCATCTATTTTGGTCTAATAATGACTGCAGTATCTAGCAGTCTGCCATCAGCGTGGTCCCACGATATTTCTAGCACACGCAAGGTAAGATAAAGAATCCACTGGCAATGAATGTCAAACCTGTAACAGCTTCCAGAGCAGGCCAGCAGATGTAAATATGACTTTCTAGTCTCCACACACCAACAGCTTGGTGCAGCTAAACAATCCTTTTTTTTTTTTTTTTTCTAGCCCTAGTGAGAGCTTTTAGCAGCCACGGAGCAATCCGTTTTGCACATCTCCAGCCTGCCTTTTGCCATGCCACCTCAGCCTCTAAGCCCTGAGACTCTGATTCTAAGCAGCGTAGTAAAGCGGGAGAGTTTAAATGTTTCATTCAAGAGCTCTACCACATCAGAGGGCAGCGAATGAATCACGTACATTCCTTTATCTGACGGCGTGTTTGTGTAAAAGGAGCGACATGCAGTGAGGAACTTGCTGTTGCAGGGAATTTGTGTTTACATAAATCTCCAGCCCACAGATTCTTCCTTTTCCCCCCCCCACCCCCTCTGCCATTCCCTGTATGCAAATTCCTCATTGGGAGCTATTTAAAAACTGTCAGCATTCAAATAGTTTGCACACTGAAGCTGGGAAGGGGGAGGAGATGCCTGACTGCAAAGGGATGCAGCGCTTAGGGAGTTGGTCTTATGGCTCTGCAAGGGATAGGGGTTTTCCATAAGTGTTTTGGGTTTTTTAATGCCAAAATGAGGGTGTATGTTAAATGTCCATGAAAGTACCCATACCTAAGGACATCCGTAGCATGTTATCTCTACTCTGGCAAGAATTAATCAATTTATTATGAACCAAGAAAATGGTGGTGGTCATGAACTGCATGAGGGATCTGAAACAGAGTAGGTTCCAGATCTGCAATGGACCCATCTCTCTAATTGCCCTCCTTTGCCTCATGTATATTTTGTATCTCATTGTCACAAAACGCAGGAATGGCAGAGCACATGCT